>JALRLY010000221.1:3680-24164 GCA_023647555.1 Pancytospora philotis
ATCATCACACAGAGTAATAGTAAGGGATTTATTTAAGCAAACTCAGCCATTCTCCTGTCGACCTCGCTGATGAAAGCGTTGTCGCCGACCAGAGTGTCTCTCTTCGCATCCGTCTCGGCCTTGGCAGCGTTGAACTCAGCCTCTCTGGTCTTCAGCGCATCGACCAGGCTCTGGCAGAGCTTGGCGTGGTGCCAGCCGAAGTTGCTCAGGAGCTCGCCGAGCGTGCAGGACGGCCTGGACACGTCGGTGGTCACCTTGAGCAGCGCCTTCGGGACCATGCTGCGCTCGACGTTCTCGAACTGCTTCGGGATGCCCTCGTAGACGGTGAGGTTGGCAATCGCCGCGGCTCCGCGCGCCGTCTTCCGGGGGACCATACCCCTGAACAGTTTGTGCTTGAAGTACTTGGACGGCTCGGACCAGTGGAAAGAACCGCGCTCCGGGTTGTACGGCGCCCTCTTCTCCTTGAAGGACTTGTACTTGCCGACCTGGCGGTGCAGCGGGCCGGTGAATCTGGCGGACTCGATACACAGGACAGTGACCTTGTAGCCCTTCAGCAGCTTCTTAGCAACGACGGCGGCGAGCTTGCCCACGACGTGCTCGGATGCATCTATAACCAGCGTCTTCTCCATGTGGGCTAAAAATTTTGGCAAAAAATTTGCTCGATTTTCGCACAAAATTTGGCTGGCGCGCGGCATAACGGCATCGCGGCTGGCGCATCTTGCGTGCCGCTGCCGGCGCCATCGGGGCGTGTGGCTGCTTCAAATCTTCATCGGTCATGAATGTGCATGCAACATTTTTTCATAGGAGTTGGGCCATAAGTAAGTCTGTGTAGCCGTCGCGCATTGTGCGGGCGGTAGCACAGGCCATACGGGAGAGTAAAGCCGCTCTAAGATGGAATCATTCCTATTTATACCGGTGCGCTACAGTTTTACTGTGCAATTATCACTCTTGCTACTATGTGTTTCTCAGCATCCAGAAGTAAAAATATGCACGCACTAGACTGCTTAATGGTGCAAAACGATAATGACAGGATTCGAACCTGCGCACGTAAACGTAACAGTTTTCTAGACTATCGCCATAACCACTCGGCCACATTATCTTTTGATTTTAGCTATCAGTAAGGTAGTAGGTATAGAGCAGTCTGCGTTTAGGCTGCGCATGGCTTTCCATGCAAGGTTAAATACATGAGGAGATGGCAGGGCAAGCATATCATAAAGCACAGGAATTTACTCGCGCAAACACAAAGTCATAGGTTTCCAAGCCCACTGCTACATAGCAGCCCATCACCGCCTGCGCTGCTACTGGAGCTTAGCGGTGTCGTAGTGGTAGGTCAGCAGTAGCACAAACAGCAGGAAGGAAACGAAGGTCAGGATGCACTCCTCGGCGCGGTCGAGGTCCCCGAGCACAGCGATGGGCAGCGTGTTGGGCAGCGCACTGAGGACCATCACGTATATCACGTACAGATAGAGCAGCGTCACGGCAAACAGCAGCGTGTTGAGGTGCCAGTTCTTCAGCGCATGGCCCATGGGCTCAGCAAATGCTGCAATCAAGTTTGCAAGAGCAATTGAATGCAAACACGTGTTCCCTGCAAGAGAATCGCATGCATGCGCGACAGTGCATAGAACAAGGCTGTCTCGAGGAACCAGCTGTTGAGAATGCACGATATTAAACAATGGGCGTCTGATACACAGAACTAGCCTGGTAAGCTTACTGCTGCTGTCGTATGACACGCATCAGCGAACAGCTTGACAAGCAAATGCTAAGAGAGCCGCTCCCCAGCAGCTTAACACGACAAGACGAATTTGACGACGTTTAATTCTTGATCTCCTGCTCATCCTGTCTCTCCTCGGTGGGCAGGCTCACTTCCTCGCGGAGCATTCTATCGCCCTCCTCGGTCACGAAGTACCAGGCGTGCTGCCAGTTTCCGATTTTGGTCACGTACTTCTTGCTCTCGAGCGTCTTCAGAGCCTTGTGCACGAGCTCGTTCCTCACGCGCAGCTCGGGGTGCTCGCCCAGCTTGCTGAACGGCATGACGATCCCCTTGTGGACGTTGAGGAATCTCTTGAGGCAGTGCATCTCTCCGAACTTAACGAACATTGGCCCTCAAATTTTTGAAAATTTTTAACACAAGGCGTGCGCGCGCATGCAGACGCGGAGCTGGGCGCACCGCGAGCAGTGGCGGGTGCGCAGGCTTTTGGTTAAAAGAAGCGGATGGCAATTGTGTGTTTTTAGTATCGCAGACTTATTCTGGCAATTTTTATGTCGCTTCATAAAAGACCGGCCGCTAAAAGCACAGCCATGGCATGCATATCCTTGTGTTTTAAATATCCAATGCAGTGCTAGTTTGGGCATTCTGCACACTAGTTGAGCCATTCGGCTCGAATACCACGCGCTGTTAGCAGCCACGCACGGATGCAGCCAGCCCGGGAGCCTCGCATCTAACCGCGCAAGATGTAAACAGTTTTGCTATGCATGATGCGCAGCACTACCATGCAAAATCAACATTCACGCATGTAGCTTCTCCCTTTCTTTTTACTCCGCGCAAATCCCGCGTATATTCGCTCAAACAAAGCGCAACAATTGTGCATTACTTCCCCCAGGCCATTGGCAATACTCGGACCTTGGAGGATACAGAAAGGCGCGTGTGCCTAGGCTATATAATCTAATATTTAAAGCCAATCTTCTGATTGATCAACACTGCTTAATTTTTTCCCTTCGAACCTGCATGATCTATGGAATACTCGAGTACTGTATAAACTCGTTCAATGGGCCATACCACAACACCCCTGCGTACATCATCAACTACGACTCGGCGCTGATATACGCGCTGCCCTACGGCTGTCTGTACGTCGCGTTCGTGGGCCTGAAGACGCCCATCGTGTCCTTCGTCATCGTCCACACGCTCCTGCTCTTCGGCTTTATCAAGAAGATCAATGGCTATCTGCAGGACATGGCGCGCACGGGCCTCCCTCCCTCCGTCCTGTTCAGGGCCCTGGCCGCGGTCCTTCTGAACGGCACCGCCATCGCCACCGCGGTGACTACGCTGCTCTACCTGTTCTACTTCTTCGAGTCGCGCCGCTTCATCGCGATCGTCGGGCGGGTCAACCACGCGCTGCTTTTCCTGCTCATCAACCTGCTCTTCCGCGACGCGCTCCTCTGCTTCGTGCTGCGCTTCGGCATCAACAAGCTCGTGATGTTCGGCTTCCGCTACAGCTTCTTCGCATACCGCAACACCTTCCGCATCAGCGTGTTCGTGTTCGTCGGCGTCTACTACTTCCTCAAGCTGTCGCCGCTGTGGAGCGCCGGCCTCGGGATCGCGCACATCGAGAACTACTTCGACTTCATAATCTGGCACAGCGACAACACATGGCGGCGCCTCGTCCTGTCGTATCTCCTCTTCACTCTGCTGTTTGCCGCTGCCTTCCGCAGCCAGTCGGCCCTGCTGGCACCGCTCCCAGCACGCTGCGCCTACAGATCGCACAGCCTTCCGTGCGCACCGTCGCGGCGCTCTAAAAGCGAGGCAGACGCGAACGCGCAGCGCGACTTCCCGTAAACGGTGCCAACGCTGCCACGCAAGCTACCAACGCCAACTGGCTGCAATGGCACCGCTGCAAAATAAATCTAATTTAGTGCTACTACGAGCAACCATCTGCCTCAGACAAAAAGCAAAAATGCGTCATACGGGAATCGAACCCGTGTCTGCAGGATGGCAACCCACTATTATACCACTAAACCAATGACGCTTAATATAAATAAGATAGCTAAGGATGTGCCGTCATGGCCGGCAGCGCAGTGCCTCAGTGACCGTAGTGATGATACAAATCAGCTTGTGCAAATGAATAAAGAGCAAGAAATTTAGTCATAAGATCAGAGCGGGATGGCACTGCGTGCGGCCACCGCCTAAAACTCTGGGAACGCAAAGTTCTGCAGGAAGACGGCCCTGGGCCTCTCAGCGGGGTGCTCCGCCTCGATGAGTATCCGCTGCACAATGCTCTTGATCGAAGCGAACGAGCTGGTCAGAATCCCGAGCTCGCTGAGGCTGGTCGCGGCCCGGAAGGCCGCCGGGTGCATGCGCATGAGCACCAGGATTGTGTACACGACCTGCAGACAGGCCGCAGACGACGTCTGCAGCGCTACGCTCGACAGCTTGCGCAGGAAGTCGGTTACCACCGGAAGCTCGGTGCTCCTGTCCTCCAGACAGCGAAGGATGAACAGCAGAAAGTCTTCGGACTGCACCGTTTGGGCATCGATAAGGCCACACAGCCGGGCGTGGAACTCCTCGTAGGGGAAGTCGAAATCCTGGCGGATATGGAAAATGAGCTGCAGTGCGGGCAGCGCGACGGCCCCGTCCTCGGCCATTGCGGTCAGCTCGGCATGGAAGTTTCTCGGGTCGCGCACGAGAAACAGCAGATCGCCCACGCGCTCGAGCGTTCCTTTGGTCGGGAGCCGCGCCAGCAGCTTCTTGACAATGGGATCGATGAAGTGCTGCGCCAGCTCCTCGTTCGGCAGATCATTCGCGGCCTCAATCACCTCGTCGAGCGCGGCAGCCGTCTGCTTAGGGTTGCCGCTGTCCAGCACGCTCACCAGCCTATCCAGCGCGTCCTCCATCGGTGGCTGGTAAAAATTTACTGAAATGAGCTGTGAATAGCTTCTATAGGCAAGACCGTGCAGTGATTATATCGGCGATGTACAAAGAGGCATAAAGAGCGCATACGTAAATGTATTAGCACAAGCGCTATTATAATCTTTTATACGCTATGCATGCACAAAGTATTAAACAGGCATGGGTTTCAGAAGCGATGTTATAAAAAATGCATTCCAGTACAATTTAATCTACTCTACAGTCTATACTACAGCCATTTAACGGGCGGCCACCCGCTCATGGGCTGCTGAAGAACACCTCCTTCTCCGTGCGGTCGCACTCGCTGCGCCACGTCTCGTACATCGTCTTGTAGAACCCGAACATCTTGCGGGTCGTGCAGAGCTCGCCCAGCATCTCCAGCACCGCCTTCCGTCCCAGCGAGCCGAAGATGGCAAAGATCGCACGGCAGTAGGCTTTCTTCAGCGCCGGGTGCATGGAGAGCGCGTAGCGGTGGTAGTCCACCAGCGTGTAGAACCCGCTGAACAGGCTCGCCACGGCCTCGGAGTGGCAGTACATCCGCACGCCGCGCGCCACCCGGCGCTCCTGCTCGGGCGTCGGCTTCTTCTTTGGGTCGAATACGTCCAGGTACGCCTTCCGCAGACGCACATCGGCCGGGCGCCCGAGGCTGTTCTGCCGCCTGACCTCCTCCTGCTCCTTGGCCTTCTTGAACAGCTTGTCGTTCATCGCGATGTACTCGTTCTTGATGGCGAACACATCGGGGTAGGGCTCGAACGCGGGCATGCGGCAGTGCGCGAAGAACACGTCCAGATCCATGTCGGCGACCATCTGGCAGTACTTCTCGTAGTCGAAGCCGCTGTCCATAACTCTGGTGGCGTTGTCCGCCTCGGACTCGGGCGTCTGCTCGTTGTGCTCATCGTGCTCATCAGCTGTCGCGCCTGCGGTGCTCTCCCGCTCTGCCGCCTTCCGTCGGG
The DNA here is from genome assembly GCA_023647555.1 of Pancytospora philotis. Lineage (NCBI taxonomy): Eukaryota > Fungi > Microsporidia > Pancytospora > Pancytospora philotis. The sequence continues at coordinate 9,255 of JALRLY010000221.1, forward strand.
CTGCTCTGGAGTTTCTTCTGAGGTCCGTCGCCATGGGATGGCATTTGCTGCTGCAGTTGTAGAAAGCAGGATGCAACGATCGGGAATGCATAGTAGGATACTACAGAATGGCACGTAGCAACAATTAAACATGCGTTTACAAAGCAACCAGAATGGAACTGCAGGAAAATAGAAACGAGCGTCAAATACGAACGATTTACTCCTTTGAGGCGCGCACCTCGGCACCGAAATCCTTGATGAACTGGCGGAAATGCTCAGTGAGCAGCAGGAAAATCCTGTACTTCACGCCGTGCACCTCGACGTATTTCATGGTCTTGTGCGCGAGCAGGAAGACCTCCTCGCTCCGCCGCGGCCACGACCGCAGGTTGTACCGCGAGAACTCGGGAAACTCGGCGCAGGCCGCGTCGAGCGCGTCCTTCTCCAGCGGCGCGACGGGCGATATGACGACAACGAACTCATCCTCGAGCTTTGCAGTGAGCTGGGCCTTCTCGTACAGCTCGTAGACAATGTCGATCGGAACGTTGGCGTAGCGCGCGCAGTAGAACAGCTTCCGATTAGCATAATCATAAGTATCGTATACTTTGTGCTCCATCTTACGTCTTTCTGCTTTTAGATCCTCCACATCCTTGTCAACTGCCGTCAGGTGGATATTATCGAGCAGCCCGGAGACCGTGTCGATGATTCTGCGCTCGAAGCATCCGCCGATCTCGTCGTAGTTGGCGAGCACGCAGTAGCCGAGCACAAGATCGCCGCTGGTGATCGCGTCGACCTCGGGCAGGTGCTCCAGAAATCTGGACATGTAGTCTATGTAGGTGTCCTGGTTGAGCAGCATCGGTGCATCGTCGTGCGTGAGCTTCTTCTTTACGATCTGGTAGTCGAACGAGCTGCTCGAATCGCCAGCACTGCCCGACTCGCCCGCGCTGCTCGATGCGCTACTGCTCTCGCTGTTCTCCTCTCTGGTCTGCTTCGCTGGCTTTCTGCTCATATTAAATCGGCTAAAAATTTACGGCGGTAAAACCGGGAGCAGCGGCGGCAGGTGTAAAAATTGGGCCTGGCCGGATAAACATACGAGCAATACAAGCAGTGCTGCAGCAAAAATAAAGAGTTTATTCGATGTTCGCCATGCCCAGTGCTTTGCTGACCAGCTTTTCTCTGTCGAAGTCGGCCTTGAGCACCTCGAGCTCGACCTCGTAGATCGAATTGTCCGCGGAGTCTCTGTGGCTCTTCACCTCCGTGAGATCGAAGACGTAGTCCTCGAATGTGTAGCTCTCTCGCGCTCTGTAGCGCTTCTGCACCACAGTGTAGACTGCTTTCTGGCGCTTGAGCGCCTGGTCATCGGTCGCCACCGAGGAAAAGTCGCTGGCCTCCTCGGACATCGACCGGTCCGCCTCGTGCACGGCGCCGGGCTGCGCCTCGAGCGTAAGCAGCCTTATGACCTCTGGGGACTGGCTCCTAATCTCCACCGGCTCCAGCTCGGTCTCCTGGCTGAGGGCGATGCGCACGTCGTATTTAAACAGAGGGAAGTGGATGGTGATGCATTTGAGCCTCTTTTTGCTCTGGTACTTCAGCGCGCTCTCGCTCCGCACCACCCTGACGTTCCCGCTGAGAACCAGCACCGCGTCGGTGCTCTGGGATATCTCTGGCGCCGTGCCAGTATCCTGTCCTGCTTCTTTGGGTGCCGCATTCCCCAGCACCTTCGCGAGCTCTGCCTTGATCTTGTCGTAGTCCTCGCGCGCCACGCCGCTTACGAAGGACATGTTGGGCGCGTTCTTCTGGTATACGATCGGATGGGGCGCCGGCAGCACGACGCGCTCCTTCGTGATCCTGCTGCAGAGCCTGCCGAGCCGCAGCTCGAGCTCCTTGCCCGCCCCGAGCTCGCAGGAGTCGATGAATTTCCGGATGCAGACACGCACGTCCCCCAGTCCGCCATCCATGCCGGGCAAATTCTCAGGATTTTTGTAGAAAGATGCGTCAGAAGGCAAGCTCGTAAAAGGTCTATTGGTGCTGTCGTTGCATGCGCAGCCCGCAAGCTTCAGAGCCGGTAAGAGCAAGAAGTATCGACGAGGATTGAGATACATATGGACCTGGCAAGGGTAAAAAATTATGAATCAAAATTTATTTTTTAAAATTACACTGATCTCTATTATCAACAGCTAAACTGTTATGAATAACGTATTTACCCCTTTTATAGTCACTGCTTACGTACTAGGATTTTTTCAGCAGGAGCGCTGCGCCAGTGCCTGGAGCTGCTGCACGATCTCCCCGGTGCTTCCTGCAAGCGCTCTTGGATACTTGAGATGCACCAGGTACAGCGCGTCGCCGGAGCTGCTCTTCGTGTGGATGCCCTCTGTGTTCATGTCGGACTTTTCTATGCGCAGCGCGAAGGCCGCGCCGCGCTCCAGTGCCGCTACGTAGGCGGGCAAGTCGAATGCATCGAATGCTGCGCTGTCCGGAGCCAGGGTGTGCAGGAAATTCTGCGGCTGGTCCTTTGAGAGGCTGAATGCCGCTGTGAAAGCCTCTTTCTCCTGGCGCATGGTGTAGCTGTCCTTGCTCCTGTCCGGATTCGCCTCCTCGGTAGCGCCGACCAGGTCGATGCGGATGTCATGCGTGAACGAGGGATGGTGGATGAAGCACAGGAGCTTGCGCGTCTTCCGCTGGTAGATGGGCACGCGCCCGCGATGGGAGATTTTACGGACACCGCGCCCAAAGGAAATGCTGTAGCCGCAGCTCGCGACTCCGAGCGAATCAAGCTTGCGCGCCAGCGCCCTGTACGTGCCGGCGCCTGCGTCGCTGCTCCATAGCAGCTCGTCAGGAAGCGCCGTGAAGATGACCGCATGCAACGCACCGATGGACGCGCGGTACTTGGGCTCCAGCACGTACAGCAGCTGGCCCAGAGCGATCTCGATGTGCGAATACTCTGCCTCCCATTTGATGCCTGTGAGGATCTTGTCGAGACAGCGCTGGATGTCCAACTCAGCGAGCTCGCCGGTGCTCTCCAGAAACATAATCTGGGGATTTGCAACAGCGCAATTTCTCGTAGCAATGCAACGATTGACAAGCAGTGCATTGATCGAAGAAGCCATGCAATATTCACTAGCACATCGACGAATACAATAAATGCACACACAGCATCAAAGCGATATTATAAGCAACAAACACACAGCGCAGTGAAACGAACAATTTATTCAGAAATTGCCTCCATGAGTCTAGCCTTGCTGTTGGTGACGTGGATCCCGAGAAGCAGAGCCTGGTTTATAATCTCGACTCTCTTGCGGGCACCCACGGAGTGCTCGATCGTGGCGCAGTAGCGTCTGTTCACGCTCGTCAGCGCCTCGAGATCGGCCACGTTGCGCACGACGACCTCCCTGAGCCCGTTCGGGAGCAGGTCCCTGAGGATGGCCGGGGTGCCGTAGCGCTTGCCGGGGCGGGAGGGCAGGCCGCGGTGTTTTTTGCGCATCCTGTTGTCGAGACCGCGCGGGACCCTCCAGGACTCCTTCACCCTCATGTAGCGCTCGCTGTGGTATCTGTTGAAGGCCGGCTTCTTCTTGTACTCCTCTCTGATGAGCAGCAGAGGATTAGCTCTGTTTTCCAGATCAGCCATGTGGGTAAAATCTTCACCAAAATTTGTAAAAATTTTTGAACGGCCGGGCTGAGGCGGGAGACGGGCGCTTGTAATAAACTGGAGGGTCGTAGCGGTGAGTGTTTGTGCTGGATGTAGGGCAGCACCGTAGTATGGCTATATTATGGCCATAATATGATAGAAGAATGAACCTTCATGAATAAATCTAAAACTCATCAGTCTATTATTCTATCCATAACATAGTTTTACTATACTTGTACTTACACCACACTGCCACTCATTATTCCTCACACCGCGCGCCACGCGCCGCCCAAATAAAACGCAAATTTTTTCATCCACCACCCATGTCTGAAAGTAGGAGTGCGATGTCCGTTGCTCCCGTTGCCGGCAAAAACATTTTCCAAAAGAGCAAAGACGCGCACCCGACCCCCATTCTCCTCGACTCGCCGTCCACCTCGCCCTGCCGCGTCTCCTTCGATCCCAGGCCGCGGATCCAGACGATCTCGTTCAACAACGGCGTGCCACGGGCCAAGAAGGCCGCGGCGTTCGAGGTCAAGGACAAGACGCTCATCCTCGACAGCTCGATGAAGGGCGCGGTCAAGAGCAAGGGCAAGAAGTTCACGACCATGGTCGCGAACGGGAACAAGCTCGTGCTGAAGTACCGGCGGCACGCGGACATGGAGGCCGATCTGCGCGCGCTCGGCCTGAAGAGCAAGACGTACATAGAGAACAAGATCATTGTGCTGGGCATTGGCTACAAGGAGACCGAGGAGAGCGTGCTCGCGTACTTCAAGCAGTTCGGCGAGGTCGAGAAGGTCGTGATGGAGAAGAACAAGAAGGGCATCTGCGCCGGCAAGGCGACGGTCACGTACACGAGCAGCGTGAACACCGGGCAGGTCTTCCGGCTCAACGGGCGGCTGCTCCGCATCGAGCGCATCAAGAAGCAGACGATCAACACCACGCGGCTGCACATTTCGCACATGACCAAGGACATGAACATCAGCAAGCTGCGCGCCGCGCTCAAGACCGGCGGATTTGTGCCGAAGAACATCCGGATCGATCTGAACGACGGCAAGAACCGCGGCTACGGCTTCATCGAGTTCCACACGCCCGACGAGGCCGGCGCGTTCATCGGCGAGTTCGAGAGTGTGCGTGAGCTGATTGGTCCGAACAGCTTTGTGGAGTTTTCCAAGGAGAAGAAACTGAAGTAGTGCATGTTTGAACGGGCTGTTGAATAAATGGAGTTTGGAGCAGCGGTTTAAACATGCACGGTTTTCATTCTTGTTTATAGCTGCATTTGGGTTATTTTGAGCAGTGTTGGATATATAAATTGTTGACAGTGTATTTGAATTTAATATTGCGATTAATGTGTATAGCAAGGGTGTCTTTAGCAGAGAATGCGCTGCTGGTGGAGGTATTACTTGTATGCTAGCCTATCGTACCATTGGCTTCTAATGATTACATAGACAAAGCAGTAGGACCTGTGTGTATTTACGACAGTTGCCTTGTTTTATCGTATCTCTACGTATTGATGAAATTCACGCATCGCATAAAACTCCAATGACAATCCCGGCTTGTCGAATGCATAACCATTGATCTTTCAATGTACAGCTGCTGCCTTTGCATGCGCAGGCAACAAAGCATAGCCTACGTGTCTACGCGACTAGGCCCTGGCAGAAAAATAAAATCTTTCCAAGCCGCCCATGAGAGAATGCATAGCTGGGGCCCACCCGAAGAAAGACGATGTCAGAAGGCTCATCCATGCTATTTTTAGGAACAAAAAGCCGACCATGAGCTACTACGAGGCCACGCAGCGCAGCATTGCGCACAGATACGACCCGTGCTGGATCAGCAGGGTGGAGACGGACATCGAAAAGCTCGTTGCGCCTGCGTTTGCTGCCCTGTTCGAGCGGCACAAGCAGCCGCTGCACGATGAGACTGCCATCCTCGCGGACAGCCTGTGCCACGGCGCGACCAACACGCAGTTCACCGACAGCCTGTCGAGCTGCAACATATTCAGCAGCCTGCCTGCGCCGGAGGCAGAGCAGCAGCAGCGAATTATGAATTGCGTGCTCCGAGTATCTCCCGCCCACGCTGAGCAGCTGAGAGAGAATGCCGAGCGTGCCTGCTCTCTCATAAACAGCCTGGCTAAGGCACGGAGAAAGTACAGGGAGGTGATAAAGAGGATCTCCGTGATTCTGCAGCCCGTGGACTACGAGGTGCGCTTCCTCGGCAGGCGCGTTGGAATGCTGGAGCGCGCATACAAGAGGCTCGTGCACAAGCTCATAGCCAAGCACCGCGCGGCCGTCACTGCTGCGCTCAGCGCTGTGTTCCTGCAGGAAAAGCTGGCGTTTATGCGCGGAAATGGGCTGGCCGAGGTAGAAACACTGACCGATGCATGCGAGGAGAGTCCCGCGAAGAGGCTCTGTCCCAACTCTCATTCGACAAAGCCCATCGCATGCAGCAAGGCGATCAAGCAAGCGCTCGCCCTCCTGCAATCTTACAGCCTTAAGAACACGATCCTGCGGCGTGTCAGGAGGCGCATGGCCCAGCACGACCATTTGGTGCTGAAGGGCCGGGGCCTGGACTTCAAGTTTATGCAGACGTACTTCCAGGGGCTCTCTGCATTTTTCACCGGCAGTTTTTATGCGCCGGTCGAGAGAAAGGCGCTCAGGCTGCTCTGTGAGGAATTAGATGGACAGGCGGTTGTGGAGCGATTGAAGCAGGGCTTCTCTGACGCGGTCCTTTCCGATTTATACGATGTGTACTTCAAGGCCGGGATGCTCGATCGGCTTGTGGTGGTTTACAGGGCCTTCATTGCTGTGCCCGTTTCCGATGACTATATCCAAGCGCTCTACGATGCCTATCAGCTGCATAAGCGCGTGCTGGGCATCTTTACCAGCCCGGTGTTCGAGGAGGTGTGGGCCCAGCAGCTGCAGAGCGCCCTCGATACGCCTCCTGCGGCAAAGCATTTCATTGAGACCGTTGATCGCCATATGAAGCTGCGCAGCAGAGGCGCGGACGGGTCTGATGATTTACTAGCCTTTCTTGCTCTGCTGGTCGATGTATCCAAGAACTACGAAAGCATACTGGACGGGCTGCGGCCTGCGCTCGGCGATCGGCTGCTGCGTGGCTGCTCCGATCTAGACGATGAGAGGGCGTTCCTTGGGCGGATTAGGCACAGCCAGGCAGCGCGGATGAAGGTTATGGTCAGGGATATCGGTGCAAAGGAGCGGGACAGCTGCACGCTGCTGAAGGCCTTTCAGTGGCCGGCGTACAACGCAGAAGCTGTGCCCATTCTAGATGATTCTGCTGAATGCACAGAATTCCTGCGAAGCATTGCAACTTTTAAGGAGAGCATCGAAAGCAAGCTGGCCGATGAGGGCCGCAAGGTAAAATGGCTCGATGCTCTCAGCAGGGTCGATGTAGAGATTAACGGAAGGCCGCTGCGCCTTACGCTGTTCCAGTATGCCATGCTGCTCAGGGTCAGGCAGGACGGATCAGTTTCGCTTGCCAGCCTGTCCGTACCGTCGGTCTTCCGCGAGCAGCTGCAGCTCCTAAAGAGCGGCGGGCTCTTGGAGGAAAGGAGCGGTGCTCTGTGCTTCCCGTCTGTGTTTGCCTACGGAGATTCCAATCGGTGCGTGCCTGAGCATTTCCAGCTGTGCACTGTGCAAATGGACGAGGCGGGCCACTCGAGCTCTGTGGACCACAAGTCCGTCGTAGAGGCCAAGATAGCGCGGCTGATGAAGAAGAAAAAGACGCTTCCGCTGGCTGAGCTTGTCCGCGAGATCCCCGACTCTGAGAAGTGCATAGAAGGACTCGTGGCAAAGGGGCTCTTAGAGCAGAAGGGTGATGAGATTATGTACGTAGTTTAATGCTAATATTAATAGGTAAATTATTGAAATTTGATTTTATTTTTGCTTGGGCACATTCTGTTATTGTTATTCTTTAAGTTATTATCAGAACTCAGACTTGGCGAGCTGGCCATTCTGGTAGTCATCGTAAATCTTATCGAGCTCGCTGCGTTCTTTATTGATAGCAAAGGCAACCACATCGCCTTCTGCCCGTACCTCAATGGTATAGTCATCAAAGCTGACAGTGCGCAGCACATCTTTGTAGTACCTCTCTGATACGTTGATGATCCCACTCACGGTGTTGTACAGCAGCGGATCGGGACTGCTCGTTCCATAGTAGAGCGACTTTGCCACGTACAGGTAGACACCTTCGTGCATGGGCTGTATTACACAGTGTTTTATATTCGGATGAGGTAACTTATAGACAAACCATTGCAACTAATACAGTGGCAGCACAGCGTAAGAAAATGCGCAGTAGCAAAAAATAAATCAAACGAAGTGCATTTAGAATTTATCTACCAGAGGCGCCTGCTTTAAGACTAACATAAATCTACCGCATCCCTATGGAATCCCTTTTGGTGACCAGGGCCGGGCGGTCGGCGATCTTCCAAAACTTCAACGACTCATCCGCCCCGAGGCTAACGATGGAGCACTGGTCGGGGCTGAGCGCGGTGTGGAGGACGCGCCCCTCGTGGCTGCCAAAGCTCATCTGCATCTTCATGCCGGAGACCCGCCACAGCCTAAGATCGTTCTCGCTGAAGCCGTGGCTGCTCACGAGCTCCTTGTAGCGGCTCAGGTACAGCAGCGAGCACACCTGGCTGTCCACGGCCACCGTCTTGAGGCACATGCCGTCGTTGGTGTCCCACAGCTTTATCGACTTGTCCTTGGTGCCGCCGCCCGTCGCCAGCACGTTGCTGCGCCAGGGGCACCAGGCGAGCGCCTTCACCGCCGATCCGTGGCCCTTGAGGATCCGCGGGACGGGCGAGCCGGCGCGCCACACGCGCACCGTGTCGTCGTTGCTGCCGCTTGCCAGATGGTCATTGCACCACTTGAGCCCGCATATCTCCTGCGTGTGCCCGCTGAATGTGCCGGCCACGCCGCTGCGCCGGTCTATGTTCACTATCCGGCCCGCCCGGTCGCCCGTGCTGATCAGCCGGTCCGAGGCGGCCGCCGCGCAGATCCTGACCGTGTGCTGCTTGCTGCCGCCGCACACGCCCTTCTCGTAGTCCAGCAGCGTAAGCGCGCCGGTGGAGTCCCCGACCGCGAGCCCGCCGTCCAGCCCGACAAGGCTGCTCACGTACCCGCCCGCCACGGAGAAAAGCTCGTTGACCTCCTTGGTATCCACGTTGTATGTGTACACGCACTCGCCCAGGCCGATGCTGATCACGGGCCCGTTCCAGTCCAGCAGGTTGAGGTAGAAGTCGTCCATGAGCCCCGGCGCGTCGAGCACGCGGTAGGGCGCGCGGTCGATGGGCCGGGCGGCCACGCGCTTCGAGCGCTCCACGACCTCGGGTATCGCGTAGATCGCTGCGTTCGAAAAGCTGCCGCGCGGATCGTCAGGGAGCGCCTGGTGCAGACCCGGGAAGTCCAAGCGCATGGGCAGCCTAAAAATTTAGCGCCCTAAAATGACTGAGTAGGGATGTGTCTGGGTTGTCTAGCGCTGGTGCGAAGCCCTGGTGTATTGTAAGTGAGTGATTCTGGCGATTTATACAAGTATAGACATACCAGTGTGCTATTTACACGGAGTATGATGAAGGTGTAGCAGCTTAAGAGTATAGAAAATGAATACATGAACTTAAAACCTCATTATAGAATATTTATTACAGATTATGGCAGATTCATTAGCTCGTACTTTTCATCGCTCGCACCGACGCCATTGCTCATCGAGAATGCTCACTGCCCCATCGGGCCACCGTACCTCGGCATGGCTTCGTCCTCGAAGACCACATCAGGTACAAAGGAGTGCTGCACCCCGTCAGCTGCGCTGTCATCAGCATCCTCAAAGTGCCTGCTTGTGCTGCTCCTCTCGGTGATCTCCTTGAGCACCCTGTAGCGCTTCAGATTCGTCAGCGGCTTCCTCGCATGGCTCCCCAGGCCGATGCTCAAATTCTCCTTGTTTTGCGATCCGAACATGGGCTGCGTTTTCCCGGGATACTTGAGTCCAGGCACCGGGACCAATTGGATCAGCGAGCAGAAAACGCGGCGTGTCAGTGATCAATGGGCGCAGCTTGACACAAGTGCATCACTTGATAGGTTAGCTTGCCGGTACCACTAAAAATTGGAGCAACTTTGCGCCGTAAAATTGTGAATATTTGTTTTTTTGAAAATCACAACGTGTCCGTTACCGTCATACTGGAATGGACGAATGTTGGCAGATGGTTGCGACATGCAATATTTGCAGCCAGCCAAGCGGAGGCATACACGCACTGGGAATTCAAAGAAAGTTGAATAATGCATCTACAGTCAGCTTATCAGTTAACGTACAGCCATAGATACATCAATAAATCGCTGCACTCTATACATAGCACTTCAAATAGCATTAAATTTCCCGCACGTCACAAATCTCGAACGGCATCAGCTCAACTTTTATTAATTTGAAACCTCGCATATTTTCTGGCTTCCGCCCCCTGTTTATCCCGCCAGCTAGCACCAAAATGCTGGTGCAATAGAATCCCAGCCAATTCCCAGAATAAACCGACACTTCTGCGCAGCCAGCACAGAGATCGGTCTTATCGCCAAAATTTTTCGTGCCCATGAAGGCTTATGAAGAGCAGATTAAGCTGCTGGAGAACGCGGCCAAGCCCGCCGATCTGGTGGACAGCTACATCTTTTCTGAGGCGCCCGCGCCGCTGCGGGTCAACACCCCGCTGACGCCCTCCCAGGAGGCGCTGCTCTCCGACAGCAAGAAGGTTTTTTTCACGAAGCGCCCCGCCAAGCGGAGCACCGGGAAGCAGAGCCTCTGGAACGTGGACATGTCCTCGTCGGCGCCCGGCTACTTCGACGACTCGGGCAACTTCATCCTGGACGTCAAGGACAAGGTCGCGACCATGTGGCTCGTGAGGCAGGGCGGCGAGGAGAAGGGCCCGCTGTCGTCKAACGAGGTCAAGAAGCTGGTCGAGGCGGGCGAGCTGCGGCATGCGCAGATCAAGCGGACGTTCGACCGCGGGTACGTCGAGGCCGACAAGCTGATGGCYGAGGTCCCCTCGTTCTACTACGCGCGCAACATCAACAAGTTCTTCAGCGACAACATCATCGCGGAGCAGCGCACCGAGCAGCCGAGCACGGACGGCGATGACTTCTACAGCAGCACCGTCGCCAAGACGCCGAACCCCCGGCTCCACAACTTCCTCAGCGCCAACAACATCACGGCCAGCCCGGACTTCCTCGTGCGGCTCATCAAGAACAAGACCAAGTCCGACGCGGTGAGCGCGCTGCACAGCGTGACGGGCCTCGAGGCGGTCCAGAACACGGTGCTGGTCGAGCTGCTCGTGAAGGACGCCAAGACCCAGATCCTGAGCGACGTAGACAAGGACGGTTTCTTCATAAACAACGGCAGCCAGAAGGGCCGCAGGAGCTACCGGAAATAAACTGTTTTCTGTGCGGCTTTGTATGTCAGACCCATTTATTTATGGTTCCGCAGTTTAACTAAAAATCGTACTGTGATTTAAACACAGCATGATGATATCGTTTGCTAGAGCTTTTTCTAAAATTTATTGTGCTGCCCGGGCCGTGCGTGCCGCCTCCCGCTTACTTATTCTAGAAGCGGCCTGCAGCTGCGCCGCTATGGTTTTTTTCAGCTTTAGATCCCATCTGTCAAACGACTGGTCCTCACAGGCGTCCACCACGAACTTGTGAAAAGCCAAGAGTCTATCGTGCGGGATTTTTGCTATCAGCGGCGCGATCTTGGGCGTCATGGACGAGTATCTGTAGAGCATCTTCTTAAGCTGCTCGTTGCTCAGCGCGGCCAGAAGATCGGCAATAATCGCCTCGCCATCCGCTACTATACGCGAATGCCAGACCACAGGAATGAGCCATACGTTCAGGCCGGTGGGCAGGTGGCGGTAGTTGGCTGACCAATGGTCGGCCAAGAAATCGGCGATGGTCGCATCGCTTGGCAGCCCCACCAAGACAGGGCGGTATTTATCCAGGACTGCCTGTGCCACAGATTCGATCTGCTGCGAAAGCTGCTTCCTGAATTGTATTAGAAAATTCAGCATCGTTTCCTCGTCCCTCCAGCGGAAGCCATCAATGCCACCGCGCGATAGCAGCGCCGTGGCTAGGATGCCGCAAAAAGCGTCCTTGTGTAATACAGCAGCCTTCTCATTCATTCCATTGGCGGCTATGCTATCAATCATCACCACAGCCATCTCTTCGAGAGTTTCCGCGTCGAAGATATCAAGATCGAGCATCGTGCTCATAAACGGCCTGTTGAAATCGCGCTGCAGCCTGGGATCGTTGTATTTTCTGGCCACCCTGCGGCCCATGGCTTCAAACTCCATGCACAGGGCATCTTTGCTCCAGTCAGCCCTTATAACCAGCAGAGAAATCAGCTCGTGCAAAAGCGGCGTTGAAGGGGTCAGGGCGCTGGCGTAAAGCTCCTCATCACTGCGCAAGTCGCACACCAGCCGATCAAGTTTGCGGTAGAGGGCCTGCGCCTTTTCCAGATAGTCGTCGCGTGACTGGACGCGGCGGCGCTTGGGCGCTGCGGCATACCCAGTGCTCCCAGCTTCGTGGTCCCTTATGAAAACGGCGAGGGCCTTCCGCACGCTCAGCAGAGCCTCGAGACCGCTGCTCACCAGCCAGCTGGAATCGGAGCCGGGTGTTTCGTGCTCCACCAGATCGAGCATCATCATCACCTTGTCAGCGTCGCGCCTGCTATCCACGAAGTCCCGCTGCTGCATCTTTATCTCAGCCGAGTCGCTGGTGCTGCCAAACGACGTGATTGTCCGGTCTATGAACTTTCCAACCGCATCTGCGAAGACTTGCTGCTCAGAGGCGCTGCAGCGGCTTCCGGTGTGGTACCACTCTACTACATCCGCGCGGTCCGCGGGCGCAGGGCTGCCGGCCAAGCAGTGCTGGCCGCAGGCGTATAACAAAAATACCGCTGCCGCTCTTGCATGCATTAAAAGGGCCGTCACCGTCGCTTTACAAAGAAAATCTGATCAAAATTTGCGTCCGCTGCAATATAAACATAATGATGGCACTATGCAGGTGCAGCAATTTAAGCAACTTTAATGCGTAACTACCGCTGCTTTGTTTGATTAGTAATAAATAAACACGTAAGAAATTAACAGCAGTGATTTATAGATTGAGTCTGGAGAGAATATCAGCGAATATCTCATCAATCGAGCGCCTCCCATCGACGGCCTCCATCAGGCCCTCGCCGACCATGCGCCTGTACGTGTCGTAGACCCTCTTTTGCAGGTCGATCTGGTCGTGCGCCTCCTCGCCGAAGCCGCTGCGCTTAGCCACGGTCTCCGCATCGGCATCGATGAAGAACACGCGGTTGGGGACGGGCAGGTGGCTGTCCGCCTGCTTGCACCACTCGTAGTCCAGCCCCTTCGCCGCAGAGTACGCGGCGCCGCTGTACCAGTACCTGTCGCACACCACGTGCCCGTGCTGCAGGGCATTGTGGATGGCCTCGGCCTTCTCGTAGCGGTTGGCGGAGTAGAGCAGATGCAGCACGGCCGGACACATGCTCGGCACGGCCTTGTTGCCCTGCTTCAGGAAGTTGTCGATCAGCACGCCGGTGCTGCTGCTGCGGTCCGGGAATGCGAAGCACTTGCAGCGCTGCAGCCGCGCCGCGAGCATGCTGCACACCGTGCTCTTGCCCGAGCGGTCGAGACCTTCGAGCACGATGAATTTATGTACAGCCATCCTCGGATAAAATTTTGCCTGGATATGTGCAAGCAAATGCGTGGCGTAATAGAAATGAGGCTCTGTGTTTTCAAACGAGGAGGCAGGCCGTAGAACAGGCTCGTTTGTGCATACGATTTGAAGGATGCTCTATAACGCGGTCGTATATAGGGTTAGGACGGGCTGTGCGGCTATTCAAGCAGACCGCAATAGTACTACTCGAATAAAATGCACTGCCACGATCAAACAAAGCCATAAACTAGAAGAAAGATGAACGTACAATTTGATTTATATAATAGATGAGGTGGAGCTGGCGGCTTTGCTCTCGCTATCGCTATCATCCAGTATGGTTCGCTTAGCAGCTTTGGTCGCGCTGTCCGTGAGCTTAGACTGCTCGCCGCCGGTAGGGGTGGCACTTTCGCCGGCAGCCGGGGTGCTCGAGCTTCCGCTGTCCGAGCCGCTGCTGCCCCAGCACTTTGACTTGTCCGTGCTACTCGCATCGGGCTGCTTGCTGTCGCTGCCAGACCAGCAGAGTTTCGCAGAGTTTGCGGCTTCTTCGCCAGTCGCGGCTTTACCGTCAGCTGCTGCTCCATCCTCAGTCTTTGAGCCGCTGCTGCCCCAGCACTTCGACTTGTCTGCGCTGTCGGCATCGGGCTGCTTGCTGTCGCTGCCGGACCAACAGAGCTGCGAAGAATTTGCGGCTTTATCGCCAGTCGCCGCATCGCCAGCTGCAGTCCCGTTCTCGGTCTTTGTGTCACTGCTGCCCCAGCACTTCGATTTATCCGTGCTATCCGCGTCGGGCTGCGCGCTGTCACTGCCGAACCCAAACAGCTTTGAGCTGTTCACCGAGTCCTGTGCGTCCTTTGCATCTCCCGTTCCACCGTTCGCCGAGTCCTGCGCATCCGTGGATCCGCTGCTGCCCCAGCACTTAGAGTCCTGCGCATCGCCATCGCCGCCGAAACCGAGCAGGCTCGCGCTGTTGCTCTTGTGGCTCGTAGAGCAGACCGAGGAGCTTTTCTGGCAGTTCACGCCGTTCGGGCAGTCCACTCCGGTGGGGCACAGGAAGGTCTGCTTTTTCCCATTCGAATCGGCATCCGCTGTGACCTGGCCGTTGGCGGTCGGTGTGACCGTGCTGCTATCTGGAGGACAGGTGCCGTCCGCGCTCGTATCGTCCGATCCGAACCAGGCCCAGGCAGCTGCGCAGTGCATGAATGCGTGTAGTAACACCAGCATGCGGAAAAGCGCGCTGAATTATTTATGGGTTTGGTAACCAGTAAGCGCATCGCGCTCTCGCTGGCCTCGGCTGATTGGTCTTCCATCTATGCGCTGGCAGCCCATTTATCAGCGCGACTATGGCTGTCGTGTTTCAGATTTTCTGTCCTTGATTGGGCAGGGATGCTCAGAGCCAAGTGGTTGGCTGAGCAATAACTGCTTAGCCACACCAATGTGCAGTGTCTTTGTAGAGATTTTGCAGCGATGGATGCCAAAAATTAGCCTGTAACGCTTGCAGCTAACCTAGCAGCAACATTCATTATCGTACTAATGCGCTCGATAATAGTCAGATGCCACAGTAGAAGTGCTGAAAGAAAGGAAAACCCGCATCAGCAAAATAGAGCGCCA
>JALRLY010000273.1:0-12669 GCA_023647555.1 Pancytospora philotis
TGGCTTTATCACAACGGCGTTTTGCGCGTGCTGTTGCAGCTCGCTGCGGATCTTGGTAGGCTGCATGAAGTAACATTTTTTATAGGCGCCGGGCTCAAACTGGACGAGAAATTTTGTGGGCACTTCGCCAGAGAGCTGGCAAGCATGCACTATGCCAGTGGAGATCCCTGGGCAGCTACTAATCGCACTGCGGATCGTCGGCTGAAAGTGTACAATATCCTGCTAACTGGTTTCTGCTTCAAGCACCGGCTGCAGCTCCTGAGCCAAGCTGACACGATAGCCCCTGCGCTGCATCACCACTATAATCCTGGCAGCGCTCGCTATAGATCTCTCGAGGATATAATGAGATCGGCTCCCACTGACACCTTCAGAAACATGCCGCAGCTGCTCGTCTATCTGCTGTACTTCTTTAAGAGCTGGCCGTTTCAGAACAGAGACAAGGACCTGCTAGTGCGGTTCTGCGAGCGCCTCGAATCCACGACCGTAGCCATTGTACTGTGCTATGTAGGCATGGAGTTTAACCCGAACCACGCCCCAGTTTCTGTCCTGGCTGATTTTGTGGAGAGCATGGACGCAGCGAGCAAAATGAACCTGTTACAAACGATGCGACAAGGTGTTCCTCACGGCTTTCAGAATCTTAGTGATTCTCCTCTAACGCAGAGAATGCGCACCGTTCTCGCGTCACTTTTAGACATACTCGAAAAGATACACAGACAATAAAGTTGCTTTAAGGCTAGTTAGTGCAGATTACGCATTTTCAAACTTGAGGATGGATCTCGCGAACCGGGCGCGTCTTGCCCGCTTCCGCCCTGCCGTTTCAGCCGTTTGACCTTCGAACAAGTACTCGCGTCGGATGCGGGGTTCAAGAAATGGGAAATACGATTCCTGTGGTCTGTCGTTTGCGGGGCTCCGTAACCGCACCATCCATGCCATAACGTAAGGAGTGGTTGGGTTAATAAACCTGACTGCCCGCATAATAGCCTGTGTTTCCGGTGATTGCTCACCGCACATTTAATAATCCTGAGAGTGCGCTAATGGCGGTATTTTCGCATGCTCATGGGCTCTGCAAGGGCGGACAACCTAGTCCAGGAAACCAGACCAGGCATCTGGCCTGCAGTGTTAACAGGCATTATAGTGCCTTGCCGCGCGAAGGCCCAGCCGTGCCAGACAACCCCGGGAGCGCGCGGCGCCGCGTTAGTAACTAAAATTTTTATCCGTCCTATGGAGGGAGAGTATGAGGTTGTGAACATATACAGGAACTACGAGGCGCAGCTGTCCTTCACGCTCGTGCTGCACGCTGCGGGGCTCGAGGAGATGCGCGTCGACAAGTCGCTGACGACGGCCGTCAGCCAGGGGCTGCTGTTCATAGGCGACACGATCCGGATCACGGCCAAAACAGCCGACGGGATCGTGTTTGATGTGCTGCCGCGCGCGGACGCGGCCGACAGGACCGACGACGGCGCGTACAGCGAGTCGCGCGCGAAGGAGGAGGACTCGCTGTTGTACGCCGAGAAGGGCGCGCGCAAGCACCGCTACCTGCCCTTCCTCTGCGACGTGCTGCCGTACCACGCGGCCGGCGCCGAGACCGCGGAGGCGAGCCCGGTCTACAAGGACGGGGTCTTCCAGGGGCGGTACCTGATCGAAGGCGCCGAGGTGACTAACATCAAGGCGCCGCTCCCGCCGCAGTTCGTGGCCAAGATCCACCAGAAGACGCGGATCAACATGTACCCGAACAGCTACAATCCCTTCTTCTTCATCATCGTCGCGTCCAACAACGTGCTGCTCAAGATCGTGTTCTGGCGGGAGAGCCTGCGGCGGTACAGCAGCCTGCAGGTGGGCGACATCATATTCGTGAAGGAGTACAAGCCGAAGAAGAAGCTGCCGTTCATCGAGCGGATGGAGTACAACACGTTCACCGAGTCCGTGTACTTCGACTGCGAGGAGATCACCGCGCGCTCGATCCTGCGCGTGAATGCGTCGAAGAAGGGGAGCGTGCAGCGGCTCTTCGAGACCGTGGAGGGCACGGTGACGTACCTGAGCGTGCTGATGCGCGTGAGCTGCAACACAAGCATGATGGAGTACGTGCTCTGCCGCGTGGACAACCGGAGCGTGGTGCTCTTCTACAACTCGGACGACGCCTTCTCGCAGATCCGCGACGGCTGCTCGATCCGCATCACCGAGCTGCGGCCGGTCACGCGCGCCGGCTTCGAGTGTTACATGAGCACGATCTACACGCAGTTCACGGTGCTCGACCAGCAGACCGCTGAGATCCGCGGGAGCATAGAGGAGGGCCATCTGGTCCCTTTTGACATCAACGACTCGTCCAGGAATGCGAGCGGGGCCGGCGCGATGAAGGAGAACGGCGCGGACACGCAGGAGCCCGTTATTGCGAAGCGGCCGCTGTCCCCGGAGCGCAGCGCCAACAAGCGGCGCTGTGTGAACTCCGTCTTCGGCGCCATCGGCTTCCTGCCCGACGACTTTGGCAGCACCGCTGAAATCCTGGAGTCGAGCAGCACCGAGATCATACACGGGCGCACCGTCTCCGTGAACTTGTCCATGAAGCCGCACATCACAACCATCGAGGACCTCCAGGGCCAGACGCTGGTGCTGAACGAGACCAAGAAGTTCATCGTGCGCTCGATGCTCGCCGCCGCGGAGATCGACGGGATCTCGATAGACTATCTGGAGAACGGCGAGCCAAAGCAGCAGCACGGCGCCAAGCTCACGCTGGAGCGCGGCTTCACCTGCTACTGCTTTGAGAACTTCTTCGCGCCAGCGCTGGCGCGTCCGGCCCACGACTTCGATCTGCTCGTCGGCAAGCAGCTCTACTTTGTCCTCGAGTGCATACGCGCTGATATCGACACGGTGCTTTACTATGTCACCGGGATTATGAAAAGCTAGCGGGCAAAGCTCAGCACCGCCGGGCCGGTCTGACCCGCTCGCAAACTAGCGCCAAAAGTAAATTTTACTGTACTCCCTGTATTTTTTGCGAGCTGCGCCCATAGCCAGTCTAATTTTCCGCTATCGCGCAGCGTATAAACGAGCGGCAAGTACTTATTTATTGCTGCGTGCTGTGATATACCTGCTGCCACGCAGTGCTCTGCACGAGCCCAAAATTTTGTCCGCACATGACGCCTGCAGGCCACATCAGGATTTGAAATTTTTACACCATCGGATGGCCAGCACAAGCCCGCAGTACTACCCCGCGCTGTTCAGCAAGTCAGAGACCGAGGAGGCCAAGCAGGAGACCGAGCACGTGATCCCGCAGACGACGCTCTACGACCAGCCGCTCGAGGCGCACCACACGCCCTGCGAGCGCCACATCACCATCTTCGGCTTCTCGCCGCAGAATAAACTCAGCGTCCTGGCCGAGATCAAGCGGCTCGCGTCTGTCAGGAAAAAGGAGGAGGGCCGCAACTACGTCAGCGTGTGGGCGAAGGACCCCTCGGACCTGGAGCGCCTCATGAAGCTGAACCACCAGGTCATCGGCGGCGAGATCATCGGGGTGTTCCGGCGCAACTTCGGCGCCGTGCAGAGCGCCGACATTTACATGAAGAAGAAGAGCGTGCTCACCGTCATCAAGGAGTACTTCTTCGGTGAATAAGTGCGCATACCGCGGCCAGTAAAGTTATTCATATGCGTGTTCGGCCTATGCGGCAGCGTGAAGGCAAAGTCTGTTCTTGCAAGATCGCGTGGGCCTATCTTCCCTGCTATGGTCTTGGCCATTCTGGGTTTTATGTGCCACCGGGCCAAATGGCTCGTGTGGACGCACTTTCATTTGCATGGCTCGGTTGCTATGGGGTGCAGTGCATTTGTTGCTGTTGGCGCTGTGCTTAATTGCTGATCACCAATATGCCAATATTTCGTGCTTGAAAGCTAAATCACTCCTCAGCGCTTGCAAAGGTGCTTTACGTAGACTTCTGTATTTATTTCGCTCAATATGCTCGTGTGAAATACCCAGAGCGATGGGCCGCATGCTAAGATAGCCGCGGCAGGCGCACGTGTGCTTTACGAGCATTCCGCAGCTCATCATATTCTTATGCGCAATTATCTCCCAAAATGAGCAGCTAGATTGCGTATTGCAGGCTAGAGGTCTATACTTAGTCACCGCGATCTCAAACGGCGGCACAATAAATGACTCACCGCTGCGTCACTGCACACAAATAAAAGCTAAAACGGCGCGTAATCGCTCCAATCACACAACGCGCGCGCAGAGCTATAGACGAACAGCTCCCTGAATGCTGCCTATAGCAGTCTATGAGTAGTGCACAACCCGGTGGCTGTAGCTTCATAGGTATTCGAAATGACATTGTAGACCATATACGCACCGTACACGAGCTTGTAGCCGTGCTTGCTCCAATAGTCATGTTGTTTGTTGTGTTTAATATACTCGGTCAGCCGGCGTAAATGAACGACGCGCCGCAAATCGCGTGCGGCGCGATAAAAACGTTCTAGAACACCAATCGATCAAATCATGCAAACTTGAGCGCGCCTTTGCGCTCATTGCTGGTCTGGCCTCTCATTTGATCAGACTGGCACGCGCATGTGGTTTTCGACGTGCGGTCATAAGTCCGGCGACAGTTGCCGCGCAAGTCAAAGTAGAGTAAAAATTGCAAAAATTTTATAGACACGCGGCGCCGCCCGTCAAGGCGCCCGTCGCGCCACGCCGGTCTGATGTTTGCATGCATGCGCATTTATTGATACCGCGGTGTATCACAATGTTTAATATACATTAAATCATCAATTTAAAAAATATTTCCAGCCCATATATGAAGAAGATTAACGGATACATTAACAGCTACGACGAGGCGCTGCTGGTTGTGCATGCGGCCAGGCTCGGCGCGCTGGAGGTCACGAAGGAGCGGCTGAACATCGACGCGCGCGAGCGCATCGAGAGCGGCAACATATTCTGCTTCATCGAGAACTCGAGCGGGATGAAGCGCTGGACGGACGGGCGCATCTGGTCGCCCTCGAAGATATGCGGCGAGTTCCTGATCTACCAGGAGGTGCCGCGCCATCTCAGCAAGAACTCGCTGAAGAAACAAAAGGAGATCGACAAGGTGTACGAAAAGGAGGCGGGCAGCATGCGGCGCGGAGCGCGCGACGAGACGATCGACCGCACGACGATGCACAAGAAGACCGTGTGCATCAAGCACGAGAACAAGACATACCACATCGTGGCGTACTACAGGCCCGTATTCGCGACGGTTTTCCTGCTCGACATAAAGTACTTCAAGAAGCTCGAGGCCGCGCTGACCGTGTACCCCGAGCTCAGGAGCGACGAGACGCTCGAGCGCGAGATGGCGGACGGCGACGCGTTCTTCGAGCGGTACAACCTCGACCGCGACGTCGTGCGCCCGGCGCTGGACCCCAGCAAGCGCGACGTGCTGGAGAAGATCGCGGTCGACGTTCTGACATCACTCAGCAAGAGCTCGCCCAAGCGGTATAGACACATAATATTCTAGACAACAAATAAATAGATCCACAAGCATTTAATCTTCGTGCGCCTGCACCGGCGGTATTTGTATTTTCAGGCGACTGCCTGAATGAGATATCCGATTCGCGGCCTCTCTAGATCCAATCCATGCCGCGTCGTGCTCGATACTGCGGTTAGTGCATGTATACAGCGCTGCTTAGCTGCTGATATCGAGTGCTGCCGCCACGTATATTTTGCATTTTGACGCGGGCAATAAAATAGAAATGCGCGCGTTTTGACGCACTTAATTGCAGCATACTATGACAGGAAGAATTGATCAGGCAGGTGCACGTGCCAGAGAGTCTGCATACAAGCTGACCCACACAGCAGCCGCTCTGACAAGCGCTGCGGCCAGTCCATTATACTATCTAAAAGACTGATATGCTACGATCCTTTCGAACGTGTCGCATCGGACACTTTGTAAAGAACTAGCCAATAAGCCATTATAAAATGAGCTAGAGCAGTGCTGCTACTTTAATGCTGTGATATTCACACCTCTCCCCCGCAAAAATATTGAAGGCTTTGCAAGCATTCATTTTTGCTTACATGCATCCAGGTAAATGCGCAAGCTACTTATTGAAAATATTTTGAATACGGGGTCTGCTACCAAGGCTGTAGCTTCTAGCGCGTAAATCATGCGTCAAACTAGATGCAATGCCGCATACCTCAAGCCAATGACAATTTTATAAATACTCAAAATATACTCTAATATTCATGTTTATTAAAATATAATGTGTACCCATTATACCTGGCTAAATTGATCAGACAATGATACTCTCCTTCTTCTCCTTTTATAAGTTTCCTGATTTTACACGTGTCTAAATTGCCTCACGCCTGCCGGCACGCCTAATGCAGATCGTTCAGTAAGCTAGCGGGCCGTGCGCCCGAAAACGCTCCATAGCAGCATGCATGCATGCAGATGCAGGGGCGGCGGTGCGCTTCGCAGCACACGAACGCCCCTAAAACCGCGCGGCGCGCCGGCCCGAGAATACCGGATGGTCCTGAAAATAGGCGTATAAACACGTCAGAGCTACTTCCTGAGATATTGGCATCTGATGCTGGCCCGTGACACTTAATGCCCGCATTCGCCTGCCATACGCACCTACACACTGTGCAGCACGTGGTTAGCCCAGTGCTCTAGTCTAGCTCGCTGGTCAAGAGAAGGGAAGGAATACTGGCTGGGGGTTCGCGCACGTTACAGCAGCGTGAGATTTGGAGTGCGCGCCGCTTAATGCAATGAATCCGGTGCAGCGTTGCATCGCGCCTCCAGCCGATCAGCACAGTCGTGATGCGGTGATGGGCTCTTGATGAAGCCCCGTATTTTACGCCGCACGGATCCAGCTTTGAGTGCACAGAGCCGCGTAGGCTGGCACACGGGCGTAAAAAGCCAATTACGAGTACAATCTCTGCCGTGAAGCATCACGCTGCCGCGCTGAACTGGCCGCGCCCGCTCTTGTAGGATCACTCTCCGTCTTTGATGACGTCTTTCATCAATCCAATCATCGAGCCCCTAATAAATCTGGATGTGCAAACGCGTGCTTTGATCAGCTTGCGATGGGACAGCGGGCATGCGCGGGGTCCGTCGCAGCTCTAAAAGCCGTGGGCGTGCGAATCCAACCGCGCGCCCAGTCCTCGCATACGCTATCAGCCCGAGCTGGCCGCGGTGCCGGTGACGCGCGCTCCAGACCAGCTGCGGGCGCACGCTGCGATACCGCCGCAAATGGCGGAGCCGCGCTGCGTCCCTGTGACTAATAAAATCTTGACCCAATAAAAGTCTTTGTGTGGGCCTCAATATCCGGGAGTCATTTTTTAATTTAATGATTGGGATCACCATCAGCCGATTCGCATTGTCTCGAATAATTGCGCGTGCAGCACAGTTCTATTGGCTTTATTAAAAAACACAATCGGTAAGCCATGCTTATCCGAACGCAGGAGAAGAGAACGGCCGGCTTGAAAAAAGAGCGCGGCGCAAGCATGCTGTGGGATCGCGAAGCAGCGCGGCGCGGGCATGCGGGCAGGAAAGCACTAAGCCCGATGAGCGCCGCATTGTCCAGCGGCGGGTATTATAGCTGGCCGCAGCGGGCCTGCGCACACGGTGCGTTCTGCTGCGCGAGGGAGCTGGCGGGCTTCGGGGCCTCAGACTGCGCGACCGTAGGCACGGCCTCTGGTACGCTTGGCCGCAATGAGTATCCGCAGCGCGCCGGGCCGCGCGGGATGGAGGAGCTGGTCTTTGCGACGGTGCTGCTGGACCTCATGGACAAGAGCCTTCTGCACCGCTCCGTGCTGCGTGTTGCGCGGCGCTTTTGCACGTTTCTGCCCTGCACGCTGATCTGCGCGTACATCTACTTGCGGCAGTACGTCTCGCGCATCGGGCAGCGCTTCACGAGCGTCGAGGAGCTCTCGAAGATGTACCTCGTGTGCTGCGTCCTCGCCACGAAGTACGGCGCCGACGCGCAGGTCCTGAACACGGAGGCTGCACAGAAGTGGGGGCTGCCCCTCGGGGAGCTCAACTACCTAGAGGCGCTCATGATCAACGCCCTGAACTACAACCTGCGGATTTCCGACGAGGAGTACAGAGCTTGTTACAAGAACATCCAGAATAATCGATGTATTACCTACAGCACCGTGGCACATCATATTAATAAACGCATATAGATTTACTTATCGTGCCAAGCTGCTGCTGCGCGGCTTCTGGTTAAAGCCAACCATGTAAAGTATGGTGCTGCACGGTTACTCGGCATTTGCTGCGGCGGGCAGCATTCGCCACAAAAGCCTGCCTTCGCTCATAAACGCAAAATTTTCAAACTGCCAGCAAAATTTGTGCAAAATCAGTTCTGCTGCGCAGCATCAAATCATACCAGTTGGTGATTTTGTTGTAAGCGCATATTAAAATATCTTGGACGCATCGGCGCACTGCTAGACGATTTAAAGCCTATCTGTACTCTCATTTTAACAAAGGCTGTGCAATAGTGGCGCGGGCGTCGCACAAGCTGATGGGATAACTAACAATCGCAGTGTGCCTCACAGTTTCCCTTTGATCCGATTTACCACCATAAGCACAGTGCTGAACAGAAGCAATTGCAACAGCTCGCGCAGAAGCAACAGAAGTAAATGGCAATACTTTATTCACGGGCACTCTTGGTCAGAATTTCGATGGCCTCAGAGAGATCGCCCTTGGCCTCGACCAGCGCCTTCAGACTCGCGTCCTTGTCATCGAAGCCCATCTCAGCGAGCTTCTTACACTTCTCGGCATATGCCTCCTCGGCGCTCATCTGGGTGCCCGTCCCGTTCGACATCTTCAGCGGGTAGAACCCGTGGCAGCAGGGGCCGTCTTTTGGCGCAGCGGTTTGTTGTATCAGCTGCTGTATCAACTGCTGCTGCATCTGCATCTGGTACGGGCTGCACATGTATTGGTTCATAGGACTGCCCATCTGGCTGCCCATGGGACTCCCCATCTGGCTGCCCATCTGACCGCCCATCTGGCCGCCCATCTGGCCGCCCATCTGGCCGCCCATTGCGTTAGGGCTCATCCCAGGCTGCTGCATCCCGCCCATCATCGGAGACTGCATACCGCCCATCGCGGGATTCATCATCTGGTTCATCATCATCGGATTCATCATCGGGTTCGTCTTCATCAGCTCCTGGGCTGTCTCGATAGCCTGCTTCATGGCCTGGGGGTCGTTCTTCATATTCTCAAACGCAGCCCTCTGCTCCGGGGGCGCATTCTCCATCATAGCATCGACCATCCCGTTCATGAGCTCGGGATTGTTCATGATATGATCGAAAATCTGGCCCTGCATCGGCATCCCCTGCCCGCCCCACTGGCCGAACTGCGGCGGCATCATCGGGTTGCCGGCAAAGCTGTTCCCAGCGAAGCTGCCCTGGGAGGCGCCGCCGGCCGGGGCCCCATTGACCGGGCTGCTGCCGAACGAGCCGGCGCTGGCCTGCGGCTTCTTGGCCGCCTCCGCGCCTTTGGCGATCTCCCCCGAGAGCGCCACAACAAACACCACGCTCTCGTCGTCCAGCTTGAGCTTCTCGTCGGACAGGCTCAGATCCTCGTCGCCGACAATCTTGGCCTTGTTGTGGAAGAGCATAATTTTATCGTCGGGGAGGCTCTCGCACTGCTTTATCGTCTCCTTGATCTTCTTTTTCAGACCGCCCAGCGTCTTCTCGCCCAGCTCGTCAATCCCCACGCTGTACTCTTTACCTAGGAACTTAACGCGCATGGGCTCCAAAAATTTTGTTTACAACACAACAAAGTGCGCACCGCGCGGTCCGGCTCTGTGGTGGAAGTTCGTGGCTGTGTGTGCACGCGGCGATCACACACGTATAGTGCTTCAAATATCTTATTGCGTTGATGTAATATTACCTCAAAATATGCTAATGCTGTGCACAGTGATTACTTCACATTCTCGACAGTTTCGTCTGTAGCATGTGAGGCTCTTGAGCGGTCCAACCCTGTCTGTTCAAGCAATTTTCACACTATCGATCTGCGCTGTAGGTTTATAGCGCGTTTCTGACTGGCCGCGCGCTAGTACAGCTTTTGTATACGAATGGTGCACTGCAGCTTACTGTTTCTTTATTCACCGATCGCAGCTGCATTGCTGTTGGCATTACCAGGGCCTCAAACGTATAGCATTTAGCTTGCCACTCATTTTGATCGATCAGGCAGATTAAACTTTTAGCTTTCTTCATGATTGCGGTGTGGGATATACAGCTCGCTCAGAAGCGTTACATGCTGGAACTATGCGTTCCGATTTTTTGCGAAATGTATGCAGCACTTGGCTACTGGTGCTTAGGCATGCTGAAAGCAGACACTACACGGTGGGAGACATCTGATGGCCACGCTTTGCCTCGATGCGCACTGCCACTGACTGCTCCTCGGTCCCCAGCGGATTATCCCGACTTATTTCTGCTTATGGCTCCTGATTTTACACATATTTTTCTGATCGCTCTCACAATACACTGCAATCTGATGAAACCTCACTAATACTTAAAAATTCAGGGGGTGCATGCCCATGTCAGCAGCCACCAACGAAGACGGAGCTACGAACAATGCCGCAGGCCCCAGCGCCGAGAGGGTTGTGCGGCTCTACTACTACGTAAATGAAGAGGCGCACGCCACAAACGCCGTTGTGAACGACTTCATCAGCCGCGAGATAGGAAACATCTTCGGGGCGGCGCCGCGCCAGCCTGGTGACGGCAGATGTTACGTCATCTTTGTGATCCGGAGCATAGCCGAGAACCAGGACCTCGCGCACTACCGCGTGGAGATCGACGAGAGCATCCTGCCGGTGCTCCTCTCCGCCCACTTCAGGCCGATCCTGCTGCGCTACGTGAGGTTCCAGAGCCTCTTCGGCGCGCTGAGCTTCATACGCCGGATCCACAGCAGCGGCCACCACCGCAAGCTGTACCGCAAGAAGATTAAGAAGTACCTCAGGAAGCAGTCGGCCAGCGTCTCGACACCGGGTGCTGACTCCGCAGACTGCAGCATATGCCTCTCGGCGTACAGGCCCAAGTCCAAGGTGCGGAAGCTCGACTGCAGCCATGAGTTCCACAGGAAATGCATCGATCGCTGGCTCAAGAAGGGCAATCTCAACTGTCCGGTGTGCAGGACCTCTTGCTTCTCCAGCATCTTCGGCGCCGAGCGGTGACCCATTTGCTTGAATGATTTGACAGCACAGCTGCATGGAGCAGCTTCACGATGATCCGAGCTGGACAGCGCATGCCAAGCGGGCAAGTAAATGATGTGGTGTAGTATTAATCTTGAATTTATTTTTAATGTGCGCGCGTGCCAGTCTGTGCCGAATCTAGCATTTGCTAAGCCGCTCCAGGAGCTGCTCGGGGTTATCATTGTTGTGGCAGAGCGCTATCGAGACGACTTTGGTGTGCGACTTCTCGCCTTTTAGAATCCGCACGCTCTCTTTCGTTACGCCGCAAGCGCGTGCGAGGAACTGCACAAGCTCCTTGTTCGCCTTCCCCTTGTCGGGGACCGCGCCGATGCTTATGCACATGTAGTCTTCGTCGCGCGACGTCACGCAAGTCTCACTGCAGTTCGGCCTCACTTTCACTGACAACACGATCCCGCTCGCTGTTATAGCTGCCCAAGGCATGGAGGCGGTCTCGCCGTACCATAATTACCAGCAAAAAATCTGCAGTGCATTGGATGAAGCATAGAATTGTGTCTGTCCGCCTTGATTACTCCTAGTTATTCTGTTTGTACTGTTGAATAGAGGCATCACCTCGTAGACACAAAGCAGATTGTTGCCGGCGACGAATTCGAGCGTGGTAATCAATACAGAATAAAAATCATGAAGAATTTAACAATAGAGCGCTCCTGATATTAGCCAGCGCACCGCATGCCTGCTCAAGGCCTATTGCAGGCAAATTTCCTACTTGGTCGGCTATATGTCCCCGATCATGTTGGTCGCGTAGCCCCAGTATGCCAGGCTCATCGCGCAGCCCATCAGGGACGCAAAAAGGAGGGGAATGATGGTGATCTGGCCCAGCCTGAGCCTGTACTCGCTGAACAGCAGCATGCTCCTGATTGAGCCTATGATGACGCCCAGATAAATGCTGCATATCACCGCAATCACGGAGAGAAGCAGCTTGTTCTTTCTGAGGAAGGAGTGCGCATTGCTGCGGAGCCTGAACGCCACAAAGAACTCGACAGCGAAGACGCCTACAACGAAGTAGAGGGCATGGATGAGGCTGGCGAGCAGCACCACGCATCCGGGCTCGTAGATCCGGAACATATCGTGGAACGCGTGCAGCCTGAGCTCGAAGTAGTAGCTCTTCAGGATGCCAAGCTTGTTGAGGAAATCCAGCGCGCACAGGAAAAACAGCGCGATCGTCGAGTACACGTAGATCTTCGATATGCTCACGAAGCTGCTGCGCGTCGACTTGTAGTTGCTGAATATGTACCGCTTGAACCCGATGATGGTGGCCGTGACGGCTACTGTGGGGAGCACGGCCAGCAAAACAACAAGCGTGGCGAGCGCGCCCAGCGGGGTGATCTTGAAGCCCGCCAGCAGGGACAGCAGCTGCGCAGGCCCGCTGAGCATGCGCAGCTCTGGGGCGACGAGCGCGAGTATCCCCACGCCAGCAAGCAGCAGCTTCAGGAACAACTTGGCGAGCATAGTCCGCATGGGGTCTGCGGGGCAAGCAAATACCAACAGGAAGGCTGGCAGGGA
>JALRLY010000273.1:12719-39834 GCA_023647555.1 Pancytospora philotis
TACAGATCGTCAGACGCGCTGCTAACGGTGAGCATGCGCACAAGCAAACCGCATCGTATGGACTACTCGTAGTGGGTAAATCCATCCTCGTCCTCGACCAGCCTCTTTTTCTTCGCTCTCTTCTCGGCCTGCTCGTACTTGCGCATGTAGCTGTTCATCTCCTCCTCCAGCCGGCGGCAGTCGCCGCTCCGGTTTTTGTAGCCGACGTCGACGGCGGGCGTCTTCATCCAGCGCAGCGCACAGTCCACGTTGCGGAACTCGAACACGTAGATCGTGCTGGCGCCTTTGTGCGTCTTGCTGCGCAGCTCCGCATCCTCCAGGCTGAGCTTGAGGTCGTACGCGAGCGGGAATGAAACGTACGTGCTGTTGCGCTCGACCGGGATCTCCACGCGCACCTCCTGCTCCATGCCCTCGACCGAAAACGGAAAACGCAGCCGCACCGTCTCCATACGGCTAATAATTTTCAGCCCGTAACTGCAAATTTTTGCGAAGCAGCCTGCGCTGGAATAGGAGGCAGGATGCAAATGATAATGCCATGCGTTGCTGCATGCCCCATACACGCTCGTGCTGCGCTATTCTATAACTGTCACTAAAGGCGAGTATAAATGACTAGCTGGGCTGTCCTCGTACGGAAAGCGTTAGGCGTGTTAAAATCCGCGGCGCATGCATGCCCATGGACGTGTTTTTCAGCATACTGGAGAGGACGCAGTCGTACGAGAAGGCGTTCGAGGGTCTGCGGACAACGCTGCTCAAGCGCAGGCTCGACATCGTGAACGGCGAGCTGCCGTATGCCGAGGTGCGCAGCAGGTTTAAGAAGATTCTGAAGCTGCTCGAGAAAGAGAAGATCCTCGCAAAGATAGCCGAAGGGGACGGCCCTCAGTGATGTGCATAGCTTGTTCAATGCAGCGCATCAGCTGTTGTAACAATATCGCGTAGCTGGGTATCGCTGAGGCGAGATCTCGTTCTATTCTAGATAAACTGCCATTATTCTTGCCTATCATTTATAGTGTATGCAGCGAATTGTCGCATGCAGCGTTGCCGAACGTGCATGCTAGTCGCGCATTGCTGATGCTAATTTATCGGGTATCGTTATTTGGAGCGAAAAATTTGCCGTCCCATGTTCTCCGCAGTTATTGGTATGGAACTTATCCGCTTGGCCGCGTCGTCGTACTTGGAAGCGTCTAGTGCTTCCGACGATGTTGAGATGCTGAGCACCGAATTGTCCGAGGCCACCCTTGGTAGCACAAATCACCTTGTCCCGCAGCTGGAGGCGCCCAGCACCAGCGCCGCCCCGAAGCCGGCGGATGCGCTGCGCTTGCTAGCTGTGAGCATGGCGCAGCAGAACGAGAAAAGAGCGCAGCTTCTGGACTCGTTCAAGGAGTGGATGGCTCGGTTCGAGGGTTGTATGCTTCGATTTCACGGGACGATGGCAGTCCCGCTGTGCCAGCGCAGTGGTGGTGCCGATATCGAGTCTCTGGATGCTCTTGAGAGTTGGGAAAGTAATACAAAGCAAAGCGATCTGGCAGACGAGATTGCGCTTATAAATAGAGAGTTTGCTGTTAAATGCAGAGAATGTTGCACGGAGATTTTCTCCATTTTTTATAGATGCCTTTTCAAGATCAGCGGGCGGTCCGAAGACTATTTCGACAGCAGCTTGCACCCGTATTATCGAGTGCTGGAGCAGCTTAATGCACCTGCAAGCGACTACAGCGATCTCGCTGAAACGATGAAGACGGCCATCGAATTTAGCTGTGAGGAATCTGCGGGCGTCTTCGACGTTCTCAAGTCTGTTCGGAGCAGAATTCGTGGCTTTGAGGATGATCCCAGAAGCGCCTACATGGCAGCAGTCACTGGCTTTTTCAACTCCGTTCTCTTTGTCCATGCGACCGTGGAGCGCATTCAGTTTGAAGCTCAACCGTACACAACATCGCCGGTTGCTTGTTTCGGAGATGAGATGCGGCCAGTATGCGACGGCGCACCGCCGCGTGAACAGATTTTCCGCGCGCAGTTCGGTGATAAGCTGTCCGCGGTGTTCAATGACGCTTGTAATATAATAGATGAAGCGTGCATCAGTACTGCTCGGCTATCGGAGTTAGTTGGTCAAAAGGCAAGTGCATACGAGGCGTATGCCTCCGGGGCAGTTGTCAGATGGCCTTTTGACAAGCCATACTCTAAAATGGAGAAGCCTGCGCGTGCGCAAAACTGCTCCATGTGGCGCAAAACTGTTTCTGATGCCGCTGTTATCAAGCCGTTCGGAAGCGGCGTCACGAAAAATAGAAAGAAACAGCCAAAGTAAATGGTATTTAATAAAGTTCTCTGCAAGGCTCTGTAGTGCTATATTCTAGTAAAATGCATAGATGGGTACCGGCATGAGGTCTTTGTATCCACAGTTTCTCACCTTGCTGGGCCTGGACTAGACTCAGTTAACTCATGCATTCCCTCATTCTATATGCAGCCACACATGCCTTAGAACTTGATCTTTTTGATCCTATTGCGCACCTTGTCTTTCTCTGCAACACGCTTCGAAGATTTATCATTCCGACCTGCGTTTACATCCGTGGGATTTTCTCTTTTTGCTAGTGACATCTCAATATCAGTGCACTCGGCATCCGGATTAGCTGGTGCCTGTAAAATAGCTTCTCGATTGTGCTCCGCCGCAGCTTCAGACACTGGTAGGAACTGCAGTGTATATTTTGTAGCCTGGCGTGTATGTGGGCTTTCAGAAGTCATTTTACAGGGTTGTTTCACTGGCTCTATAGTATTGGTTTCACGAAAATGCACATCGAGACTTTCGTGAAGGCTGCGCGCGTCTCGCTCATTTAGGCTGTCGTCCTTTGATGCATCGACTCTCATGCGGGGTTTTGACAGCACCGCGTCGCGGCCGTCGGCCCCCAAAGCGTCACAAAGCGTGTCTGACGGATATACCGCTTCACAGCGCCTCAGAAAGTAGCGCTCGGAGCCATCGTAGGATGCGGTGCACGACAGCGCGACTCTGTAGTCCTCGGCGCCATCATAGAGCGCCTGAAAATTCAGCGCGTTACGCCCGAGCCTGGGGTTGTTGCGCCTAGCCTTGCCTTCGTTCATAGCACTCCGCTCGTAGAGCTCATTCCTGGTCTGGGGGAGTCCCTGCTGCTGCACGAACACAGGCGGGCAATACTTATCCTGGCCCGCGTATCGCGGCTTCATCTTTTTCCAGTAGTTGGGAACCGGGACGAAGGCATTAGCCCGGGCACCCGTGGCGATGCCCAATGGAGTATGGCTATTATGCAGCAGCGTTAGAATCAGCGGGTGCTCGGCATTTGCGTACTCAGGGGGAATACTAGCATCAGGGAGTGCGATGCGGAGCGCTTCGTACTTCTTCTGCCACGCCTCGCGCTTGGCCTGCTTTCTTGTTTTTCCAGCCCTCAGATACTCGCGCAAAGCATCCATGCGGGGCGGCTGTGCGCGCACAAATAGCCCAAGTTCACCGCGGCCGAAATCTATTCAGTTTAGTAAATACAACTCAGCAGCAGTTTATTGGAGCATGGCGGCTAAATCTCGAGGGCCGACGACTTGGCATTGAGGACGATCCCCATGATGAACCCGAGCAGGCCGACGCTGGCCGGGATGATTTCGAGGATCACAATTTTGAAGAAGAGCGACGGGTCCTTCGCGTCCATCACGCTGATAATCGCGCAGATCAGCCCCGTCGCCGTCGAGGAGAAGTAGTTGCAGAGGCCCACGAAGAGGCCCGACGAGAAGAAGATGTAGTGCGCCTTGTCGGGCGTGTTAGGCTTGATGGTGCTGCTGATCATCACGCACGTTATGATGCCAGTCAGGAAGTTGGCCTCGCACACGACCGTTCCCAGGATCGACTTGGTGCCGACCGAGGGCGCCTTGATCGACGCGCCGCTCACGTACTTTGCAATCGTGAGGATGCCGTTCGCCGTGCCCGCGGCGCTCAGCGTGAAGCAGATGACCATGCCGATGTAGCCGAGGATGTTGATCGGGAGCGTGAGCAGCGCTGCGAGCGAGCCGAGCAGCACGCCGCCGAGCACCTTCTTCATGCCGTAAACACGTGCGCAGCCATATACTAAAAAACAAACTGTTACAGCCTGTGTGCTACAAAATAATAATACAGGGGCAGCGCGCTACCTAGCAGCTCCGCATTTCAAGCAAAAGGCACTAGAATGGACAAGGCATATCGACAGTAGACCGATACTAAATGTGTTCCCACCGTCTCTATTTCACCACATAATTTTATTCGAATGCCATAGCGTTTAGAGCTTGGCGCGCTCGAGCACCAGGCGGCGCCCGTACAGATGCGTGCTGGTGCCGAAGTACCCGATCGCCTTGTCGACGCTCTTCGGAGAGTCGAGAATGATGAAGGCGAACCCCCTGTGGGTCTTATCGCTCTTGATCGGCAGGCGGATGTCCACGACGTGGGCGTACGAGGAGAAGATGTTCTTCAAATCATCGACCGACGCCTGGAACGGCACGTTCTTCACGACAATCTTGTTGGTCTTCTTCTCGCCCGTCTTCTTGCCCGGGGCGGCGGGCGCAGGCGTCTCCTCAGCGGCGGGTGCGTTGCACAGCGGCGCAAACTCGCAGTATATGATGTTGTTCTTGAACCGCCGCATGTTAAGGGCCTTCAGCGCCTCCAGCGCCTCCTTTTCGTCGCCGAACACCAGAAGGGCGAGGCACTTGGAGGGCGCGAGATCAACGCGGTAGTCGCCCTTAACGAGCTCCAGAACACCGAAGATGTCGGAGTTGCGCAGAATCAGCGTCTTCCGGTCCTTCTCCTCGGTGATGCGATCGAGGAAAATGCCGTTGTGCTCCAGGAACAGCCGCGTCTGCTCGACGAGATTGGTCTCCAGCAGCGCGATCCGGGAGCCCAGCGCGCCGTCCCGCAGATTCACCAGATCGCGCTTGTCGATCTTCTCCATCTCGCACGTCCGCTTGACGACGGTGTCGAAGTTGAAGAAGAGCGTGTTGTAGTACTCCTTTTTGCGCTCGCCCTCGGTCTCGGTGTACACGCCGACCTTGACGCGCATGCCGAGCAGCAGGCGCACGTGCTGGAACGCATGCACGGCGTGCACGCCCTCCCTGAACAGCACGACCGCGCTGGTCTTCTCGTCCTTCCGCGTCAGCTTCACGGAAGTAACGCGGCCGATCTTCTGCAGCTCCTCCTCGAGCATGCTCTCGGTCGTGCTCGGGCCGAGCCCCCTGATGAGCACCGTCTTGGAGTACAAGATGCGGCGCTCCTGCGACTCGGGCTTGGCCGCCGGCGCCGCGGCCTCCTCGTCCGCCAGCTCCACGGTGATCTTGTGGTTGCAGAACATGGCGTTGTTGAAGTACTGCTGCGCGCCCTGCGCCTCCTCCCCCGTCTTGTAGCCGATGAAGCAGACGCGCCGGAACGCGCCGCTCGCGGAGTTCAGCATGTACACGTCCGTCACGGGGCTGTTGCGGCTGAAGAACGCCTCGATCTCCGACTTGTCGACTTTCTTCGGCAAATTTTTCACCACTACCCGCATTAGCGGTGATTTTTTCGCTTCTTTTTGAGCGGCCGCAGCGGAAGCAGTTCATACTGGCATAGGCAGTTCATAGTGGCTGCTTTTGAGTGCTGGCACATGGTATGAGGAGCATTTTAATAATAACTACGCACCACCTGCCAAGCTTTACACGCAAAGCAGCGCAGGATGCGGCCGTTAAAATTTTTGGAAAATTCGCGGACTCTATGGCTGCGGCGGAGTTCCTGGAGTACTACAGATCGGTGCTCGGGCTCACCGGCGCGGATATGCAGAGTTTCGAGGCGAGCATCGACAGTCCGCTGCCCTCCACGTTCAGAATCACCGACACCGCGGACCGCGCGGCGGTTCTCAGCAAGCTGCAGAGCTACAGCTTCCTGACGCGCCTCGAGTATCTGGACGATGTGTACACCTTCAAGCTGCGCGACAGCGCGCCAGACTACGCTGATTTCATACAGTTCCTCGTGGCGCAGACGAGCATCGGCAACATCCAGCGGCAGGAGGTGGTGAGCATGCTCCCGCACCTCTTCCTCGATCTGCGCCCCGACTCGGTGGTGCTGGAGACGTGCGCCTCTCCGGGCAGCAAGACCAAGCAGCTCCTCGAGGTCGTCAAGGAGGGGCTCATCGTGTCCAACGACAAGTCGGCCGGGCGCATCAACGTTCTGATCAGCGAGTCGTTCAAGAAGGCGTCCAGCAACTTCGTGGTCACGATGACGGACGCCTCGCGCTACCCGACCTGCCCGCTGAAGTTCGATCGCATCTGCTGCGACGTGCCGTGCTCGTCGGACGGGACGGTGCGCAAGAACAGGATGGTCATGGACAAGTGGACGGTCAAGCAGGCGGAGGGCCTGCATCCGTTGCAGTACCGGATTCTGGAGCGCTCCCTCGACAACCTCCGCGACGGCGGCATTCTGGTCTACTCGACCTGCTCGCTGAATCCCATCGAGAACGAGTGCGTGATCAATAAGATCCTCGAGCGCGGGGAGCACGAGCTGGTCCTGGACAGCACCAGGCTTCAGCACGCCCCGGGCGACAGCACCAAAGTGCTCGTTAGACACGGCATCGAGGAGTTCAACTACGGCGACTACTCCTACAAGAACAGCGCGCTTCGGAAGTGCATACGCGTCTACCCGCACGACCAGAACACCGGCGGCTTTTTCATCGCCGTTCTGCGCAGAAAGCCGAGTCCGGATGCGCCTGCATCTGAAGCGAAATCGGAGGACGCCGTGCGCGCGCAGCCGGAGAGCGACAGGGTCGGCCAGAGCTTTTACAGAGTGCCGGATGCCCTGGCTACGTCGTTTGCGGACAGTTTCCCAACGTCTGCCGCAGGCCAGAGGCACCTCGTCTCCCTGACGCGCAACTTCAAGAATGTGTTCTGCCTCTCAGACCTGGCCTACAGCTTCATCGCCTCGCAGCCGAAGCTGAAGGTCCCCTACGCTGGCATCAAGGCGTTCACCGTCACGGACATCGGGGACTGCGCGTACCGGGCCAAGAGCGCATACATGGAGGAGATGTGCGTAACCACAGACTACACCGGCACAGAAGCAGACTTCAAACTGCTGGTTGAGAACAAGACGGTCCCCACCGATCAGCTGTCGTTCAAGGCGCGCGGGCACTTCTCCCTGGGCTTCGAGTTTGTGAAGTACAAGTTCTGCGGCTTCAGCTCTGCCAACATGGCGTTCCTCTACATCGACGCGCACCACAGAAAGGCTCTGTCGGACATCTACCTCTCCGGCGAGTGATGAATAAATTATTGGCGATGAATGGCTTTCGATTGCTTGGCTGTAAGATGCCCATGCCGCAAACTGAAGTACCATTTAGCATTTCGCTAGGGCTTATGAATGTTGAAGATACATTGTCCGAATCAGTAAACGATAGTGCATTCAATAAATTCATTATTTTTCAGTTATCCGTTGCAATAACATTTAAACAGTGAAGATTTAAAACTACAATTCACTCAGGCTGTCTAAAGGCCACGTAGCTGTTCCCGTCATCCTCGTAGAATACCAGATAGAACACATCTCTATCACTTTTGAGTGATTGCATGTCGCCTAGAGTAATGGTGGAGCGCACCAGGCAGCGCTCATCCGTAGGGAGCGCCGTTCCCTGCTTCCGTAGATGCTTCTCAATAAAATCGGAGGCTGCCTCGCCGGTTAATACAGCGCCATCCAGCCCAATCAGCGGCGTGTCGGGATCGGCCAAGAGCTGCACCTGCTGTATCTTGTACGCCAGGAGCTTGAGGCAGCAGAGCGAGTCTTCGTGCGAGCTGTGTGTTTCGCCCTGTATGCGCTCGTTGAGGTACTTCACGCTGAGCTGCTTGAGCTTGATCTTGTACCCCTCGCTGCTCAGGAAGAGATACGCCGTATCGATCACATTCTCAGTGTATATCCGCAGCGCATTCAGGTCGTTCTCGAGTCCGTGCCCTAGCACGTACGTGTTCGTGCCTATGATCTCGAGCAGCTCGCGGCGGAGCGTGCCGTACGAAATGCCGGCCGCCGTGTTGTCCTGGTTCAGCCCCGAGTACTTCTCGAGATAGTCGAGCACCTGCGCGCCGGGCCTGACGTATTTGTCGTAGAGAACGGCGCCCGTGCGGTCCAGCACGGTTGCGCGGCCGATGTGGCTGCCCTCGACGGTGGTCATCATCTCGCAGTCGATGGCAACGAGGAAGTGGCTGCTCGCTCTGCTCGGCCGCGCAAAGGAGTCGAAGGTGCTCTCGTCGAACGTTGTTTGGCTCTTGATGTACTCCGTGTAGCTGAACAGATGCTTCACGTCCTGCTTCTCCACCAGCCGCAGCGCCTCTTCCGTAATGCAGGCCAGGTTGGGCTGGTACACCTCCATGTCCTTGAGGACGTTGCTGAAGGCAAAGTCGAGTGAGAAGTTCTCATTGATATGGATGCGCCTGTTCATACCAAGAGCATCCAGCGCGCCACTGATTGTGCGCCGCGCATCGGAACTAAGCGACGATGTGCCGCGCGAGATATCCAGATGCGGGTTGCGCATGCTGCGCGCCGTGGAGCAGCCAGCGTTGCAAGTGGCTTGCTGCCGTTCCGGCTGCATCTGTTCAACCGAGCTTGACGGCACATGCGCATCGACCTTCAGCAGCACGGCCACGCTGGGCATGCGCTTGAGCTGGATGAAGTTCGGCCGCTTGTGCCCGTTGAACATGTAGCGCAGGATGAGCTGGATGTCGTGCAGCTTGAAGTATCTCGGAGTCCTCACGCCGGCCATTGCGTGCGCAAAATTTGCAGCATTTGTAGCAGCGCAGTTGCTTGCTGCTGGTGTCTACGGAGGTGCTGATACAGTTCTAGCCTCGCTAACGTATTCTAACAGTTTATGTTGTGTGCGCTATTCTGTTGGGTGCTGCAACGCGGGCGATCACTAGCGCAATCAGCTTCTGCCCGGAGACGCGCAGAGAGCTAGGTGGCGCGGCTCGTAAAGGTTCGGGCCCGGAGCCCAAAAATTTGTATGGAGACTGAGGTGACAAGGAGACGCGGCGCCGGCACGGCGCGGCACGAGTACCCGCTTGTGCAGCGGATGGTGGTGCTGCTGCGCTCGTACAAAGACATGAAGGGGATCGCCACGAACGTCGGACTCGCGCTGCGCGGCGTAATGCTGAGCGACTTCGCGCTCCAGAGGCTCGTCACGCTCTCGCCGGAGGATACGGTCCAGGTGCAGGGCAAGACGGACAGCGCCATAGAGAACGAGGTGCTCTACAAGCTCAGCCAGTGTCGGTACAGCCCCAAGCTCGCGCTCAAGGCGGTCAACGGCGAGCTGGCGCGCGACCTCGGCGTCAAGAAGCTGCGCAGCAAGGTGTATGCGGAGCTGGCGGCGCGCGGCGTTGTGCGCGTGGAGAAGACGCTGATCTACAAGAAAATTATACTGGTCAACCTGGATGTCTGGCAGGAGGTGTATAGCACGCTCGTGGACGAGTGCCGGAACGGGGCCGTCAGCATGCAGACCCGCATCCTGCTCATCGGCCTGAACTACATTAACAGGCTGGAGACGCTTCTGGTGCAGTGCAACAGAAGCGACGCGGCCTGCATAATAAGCTGTCTGGAGGACTCCAAGCAGCGCATACGGGAGAACCTCGAGGCCGGCCAGCGGCGGTTGGTCTACGAGTTTCTGGCGACGCTGGTCAAATAAATTGGTGTGTATTTTAGTGCTATCATTTTTCATACCAGGCTGTGCCATAGCGGCCCTTTCAAATGTTGTGTGCTGGTTTTAGAATCGAACTGCACTGTTTCTACTGGCAGACGCCTTTCTGCGTACCAACTGTTATAACAGACTTTCAGTGATAGCAGCACACAGGCATTTTGGACTGTGCCACAGACAGCCCGCATTCATTTTGCACGCAGCAGCCAGACTGCGCCGCGGCATTCGCGACACACGCACAAAAATTTCGGGGCGCGCTCCCTTATGGACTTTGTGACCATCGACGACTTCGAGCTCGGCAGGCCGCTCGGCATCGGGCGCTTCGGGCAGGTGTGGCTCGCGCGGCACCGCGAGAGCGGCTACATCGTGTCGCTCAAGATGATCCCGATGAGCAGCATGGAGACCGGCGCGAACGTGAAGAACCTGCGGCGGGAGGTGGAGGTCCATCTCGCGCTCGAGCACCCCAACATCCTGCAGATGTACGGCTACTTCTACGACAGCCAGCGCCTCTACCTCATCCTGGAGTACGCCGGGCAGGGCGACGTGTGGCGCTGCCTGCACAACGAGGGCCGCTTCAAGGAGCCCAAGGCCGCGAACTACATATACCAGATCACCCGCGCGCTCGCCTACATGCACTGCTTCGACATCATACACCGCGACATCAAGCCCGAGAACATCCTGATCGGCTGCGACGACCAGCTCAAGCTCGCGGACTTCGGGTGGAGCGTGTACAACAACGACAAGAAGCGCAACACGTTTTGCGGGACTGCCGAGTACCTGCCGCCGGAGGTGTGCAAGGAGGACATCTACGACTTCCACGCGGACATCTGGTGCCTCGGCATCCTCTGCTACGAGTTCTGCACGGGCGAGACGCCCTTCAACGGGAAGACCAGCCTGCGCGCCACCAAGCAGCAGATCCTGACGAAGGAGCTCGAGTTCCCGCCGTTTCTCAGCAACGAGTGCGTCGACTTCATCCAGAAGTGCTGCCAGAAGGACCCCTCGAACAGGATCACTCTGGAGGAGGCCCAGCTCCATCCGTTCCTGAGAATGCACAATAAATAAAGACTTCGTGTAGCGCAGCCCAAGGATTCCTCTGTTCGTTATAGTGCGCTCCCGTGAAGTTGAGCGTGCGATACACTAATAAGACTTAACGGTGATGCGCTTATTTTATCTATGGGGCTCTTCTGCAACTCTACGCATGCAGTGACTTACAGCGAACACACCACGAAACTATGCTATTAATACTTTACTTAGTCAGTACACTGCATCGATCAATATGATGCACTGCAGCCTCGTGTGCGACAGCAGCTCTCTGAGTTCTATCTTTTTCGTGTTCTACGCGCATAGCCTCCCACACCGCATACGCAGCGAATCGGTACGTTCTGATGTACTCTATCAGCTTTTGGTCATTGTTCGTTTGGGCGATATCTAACACTTCGACGCTGGTCCCAATTGGCAGCTCGGCGAGGAAGATGCAGATGTACTCATATGGAGCATTCCTGGGAGCGGATAGCAGCTTGCAGTGGTCGAGCATTTTGCATACGGGCCCTGAAAGCAGCGAATAGACCAGGGAGCTGTCCGCAAATGTGATTTCAAGCCGCTCTCTTCCGTGCAGCGCATTGCTGAAGAACCCCTCCAGCGCCGACGCAAGCAGCGACAGCTCCGGCCAGTCGTAGATGTTCAAATAATGATTCATATAGTTTGTTACGAAGTAGGGGCTGATCTTCTTGCTATCGCTAGTCGCTACGTACCGGAAGATTTCCTCTATGCCCGCGACGAAAAAGTTCGAGATGCTGAGGCAGCTGTGGAAGACAGTGCCTTTGATGCTCACGATATTTTCGAGCGTGATGCTTCTGAATATTCTGCTCCCGTACTTCTGTATGAGCTTTGCCTTGTCGAGCACTGATTTGGCAAAGTTTAGTGGGAAGGGGCTGTTGCTGTGCACCAGGTTTTCCCTTTCTATAAGATACACCAGAATCTGGCTGTATAGGGCATGCAGGGCCGGGGCGTTGGCGCCGCCCTTTCTGAGCATGTAAAGGAATAAATCGCCGGGGCTGTGCCTTTCTGGCGCGTTCGCAATATACGTGCTGAAATCCTGCATCTCAATCAGGCTGAACTCGCGCAACAAAAAGTTTCTTATCAGCTCGTATGGGCTATCGATGTTGACATCGATGCGCGTTTTGACGAGCTTAGAGGCAGTATTAAGTAGGGGCTCGAGACAGAGTCCGCGCCTTGTGGCATTCAAGCTGCAGAAAAGCTCGCCCAGCGCCTCGAGCGTTCCATGTCCGTGCCCATTTACCAGACTGGTGACGATACTCAGTGGATTAGGATGGTTCAGAATGGTCAGCTGAATGAACCGCTGTTTGAAACCAGCTGGCCGGTATTTAGTCTTAGGGTACCTCATCGGGCTTTCCAGTCGTTCTGCAGGCGGCAGCTTATCATTCAGTTCCTCGCAGTGCTCGTACAATGTTTTCTTGGTGCGCTTTAACTCGTAGAACGCAGATGTGTACATTTTGTGCAGGCTCTGGTGAATTTGCTCGCCAGGTTTATCAGGAGAAAACGCGCTATCACTTGCCTGCGCAGTGGCACAGCCTGATCTGAGCGGCGATAACATGAACATATAGCTCCACAACTGCCTACCTCGCATCAGCAGGGCAAATTTTTACTACTATGGTCGAGCAAGGTAGAAACCTGTGGCAGCCCTGCATTGATGGTCTTTCACACAATAATGCTGTGCAGCCTGTACGATAATATGCACATTGGGCAGCTCCTGCGGCCGACGAACCACTCAAGGTTAAATGTAGGCTTCCATGCATGCCGAGGTACCTGATTTTTGCAAGTATTGCCTGTAACACCATGCAACAACGCCATCCCAAACCATGGAGTGCGGCACAACCTTGACATCGGTCTCGATACAAGCAGTATTAAAATACAGCAAAACAATACGGAAATGCCTTCACTACTTTACTTAGTCGGTACTCTGCATCGAGCAATCAAATGTACACCCGCTTCATAAGCAACAGCAGTTCCTTAAATACCGCCTTCCCATATCATACGTGCATGGCCTCCCACACCACGTATGCGGCAAAGCGATAAAATTTGATATACGCCATCAGCTTTCTGTCCTTCTTCGTTAAGGCGATATCTAACACCTCGACGCTGGTCCCAATCGGCAGCTCCGCAATGAAAGTGTATATGTACATAGGAAGTGCATCCATGGATGCGGACAAGAGACTGCGGTTGTCGAGCATTCTGCAGATCGGCCCGGACATCAGCGAATAAACCAGAGAGCTGTCTGCATGCGTGACTTCGAGCCGCTCTCTGCCGTGTAGCGCATTGCTGTAGTACCCTTTAAGCGCAGCCGCAAGCAGCGGCAGCTCATGCCAGCTATAGATACCCAAATAATGGTCCATATAGTTGGCCACAAAGTACGGACTGATCTTTTTGCTATCGCTGCTCGCGATGTACCGGAAGATCTCGTCTGCACTCGCTATGAAGAAAGTCGTGATGCTGAGATAACCATGCAGGACGGGGCCTCTGATGCTTACGATGTTTTCGAGCGTGATTCTTCTGAATATTCGGCTCCCAAATCTCTCCATGAGTTTTGGCTTTTCGAGCAGTGATCTAACAAAGCCTAGCGAGACGAGGTCGCCGCTTTCTATTAGTATTTCCTCCTCTATAAGATATTCCAGTATCTGGTCGTACAAGCCATGCAGGACCGGGGCGCGAGCGCTGCTTTTTCTGAGCATGTAGAGAAAAAAATCGTCGGGGTTGTGCCTTTGCGGCAGGTTCGCAATAAACGCGCTGAAATCCCGCGTCACGACTAAGCCGATTTCACGCAATAGATAGCTGCGTATCAGCTCATACGGGCCATCGACGTTAATATTTATGCGCATCCTAACGAGCTCAGAAGCGCTGTCCAGCGTAGAATCAGCGCAGAGCCCGCGCCTGGCAGCATTTGCGCTGCAGAAAAACTCGCCCAGCGCCTCGAGTGTTCCATAGCCGCGCTCATTTACCAGCCTGGTAATGAAACCCAGCGGATCAGAATGGCTCAGTATGGTCAATTGGATGAACCGCTGTTTGGAACCGAGTTGCTGGCCTTTAACTTTCGCAAACCGTTTCGGGCTTTCCAGTCGCTCTATAGGCGGCCGCAGCGCATTTATTTCCACGCAATGTTCGTACAACGCATCTTTGGGATGCGAAAGCTCCCTGAACTTGCGCATGTAAATTTTCGGCAGGCTCTGGTAGCCTTGCCCATCAGATTTAACAGAAACGGACGAGCTATCGTTTGTCTGCATTGTAGCACAGCCCGATCTGACCTGCGATAATGCAAACAGGTAGCACCACAACTGCCTGCCCCGCATCAGCAGGGTAATTTTTTACTACTCAATCTGGTGACGTTTGGAGCTATTTGTCACCTCATATTGATCGATGATCTGTCAAATAAGATAAAGGGGTAACCTGTACGATAATATGCAGTTATGATTTAAAAATACTGCACCAACAGATAGAATACACTATCTGAGTTTGCAAACGTAAAGCCTCTACAAGCACCTTTCAACACGGCTGCGCCCATGCAGCAGGATCGCTTTTTAGTGCGAAGCTTGGCTTAGCAAAGAGTGCATTGATCCGGTATTCAATAAGCTATGAAAATCGCATATCTGCACCGTGGCGCACTGTGGTTTCGCATTGCCGGTGCTATCCAAGGCTTCTAACCGGCAGCTTCTGCGGCTCCGAGCAAAATTTGCAACCGAAAAATTGACGCTCATGGCGACCGGTAAGCCGTTCGACAGTCTCAGGATCAAAGATGCTGTCAAGGATGCGCTGCGTAAGCACGGGTTCATGGCGATGACTGGCGTCCAGGAACAAGCCATCCCGCACATGCTCCAGCGCAAGGACGCGATCGTGCAGAGCTTCACCGGCTCGGGCAAGACGCTGGCGTACGCGGTCCCGCTCGCCAACATGATCGACTGGGCGGCCGCTGGCACGCAGGCCCTCATAGTAGTGCCTACGCGCGAGCTCTGCGCGCAGATCAAGGAGACGCTGGG
This sequence comes from Pancytospora philotis, assembly GCA_023647555.1. NCBI lineage: Eukaryota > Fungi > Microsporidia > Pancytospora > Pancytospora philotis. The sequence continues at coordinate 27,427 of JALRLY010000273.1, forward strand.
CGCGCTGAACGCGCGCGCGGAGGTGTTCATCGGCGGGACGGCCATCGAAGACGATTTTGCCAGACTGAATGCCACGCTGTGCGTCGCCACGCCCGGGCGGCTGCTGGAGCTGATGCAGAAGGAGCCCCAGGCCTTCAAGTCCGTCAAATTTCTGGTCCTGGACGAAAGCGACAAACTGCTGGACTCCGGCTTTGAGTCCACGCTGCTGAGCATTCTGAGCGTGCTTCCCAAGACCCGCGTCACCGGCCTCTTCTCAGCCACCGTGAACGACGCGGTCTTTCGCCTCGCCAAGCACTCGCTGCGCAACCCCGTGCACATCAAGGCCACCGACGAGGTCCCCGATAAGCTGCAGATTGGCTTCCTTGCCGTTGCGCCTGCACAGAAACTGGCGCAGCTTCTGAGGATTACCGCGGGCAGGAAGAGCATTGTGTTCTTCGCGACGTGCGCGCAGGTAGACTTTTTCTTCGCGCTGCTCATCAGATACGTCGACAGCCAGAGCGTGCTGGAGGCGCCCGCCACATGCGGCCTTCCCCCCGCTATACAAAAAATCCACGGCAAGATGAATCAGACCGAGCGCGGCACCGTGTACAGCAGCTTCCAGGAGCGCGGCGGCCTGCTGTTCTGCACCGACGTGGCTGCCCGCGGGATCGATTTCAAGGACATCGACCTGGTCGTGCACTTTGATATACCGAAGGACGTCGCCAACATCGTGCACCGGAGCGGCCGGACGGCCCGCAACGGCTCGGAGGGCGAGTCGGTGCTGTTCGTCATGCCCAACGAGCTCGCGTACGTCGACTATCTGCGGCTCAAGGGCACAGAGGTCGTGGAGCGCGAGTCCGCCGCCGTGGCGTGCACGAAAGATGCGATGAAGAGCTGCATGAACGAAGAGCTGCAGGCTCTCGCCGTCCGTGCCTTTGTGTCCTACTTTAAATCCTACAAGGAGCACATTGTGAACTACATTCTGAGCTACCGTGAGCTTGACTACGATGGGCTGGCTGAACTCTTCCAGCTGACGAAGATCCCCTCGATGCCCGAGCTCCGCAAGGTCAAGTTCAAGAGTTTTGCCAAGCCCACGACCGAGGACAGGCCGAGTGAGACTCTAAAGAGCAAGAAGAAGGTGCTTAAGAAAAAGAAGAGTACAAAGGGGCCGGTTAAGTAATTTTTGCGTTAGAGCATCGATGAGTAAATTCAATCTAGTTGTATTGCTACTCTTGCAGTTGTATTTTGTTATACCAAATAGTCACTTTTTTCTCTGAACATGCCTGCTTTTATCGTATCCTGCATCATAAGGATGTGTGCTCTTACCATCTGAACAGCCGCTAAAACAACCAGCAAATCTGTATGAATTTATTCCTTCCAGAGCAGCTGCACCAGGCCGGTTCCCAGCGATATCGGCACGCCCATGATGATCGACTCGCTCACGCCCTCGATCTTCTCAACCTTGCCCTGCGCGGCCGCGCTGAAGAGGTAGTCGGCCGTCTGCTCGAAGGACGCCAGCATGAGCGTCGATGCGCGCATCTTGCCGATGCCGAAGCGCGTGATCCCGAGCACCTCGCCCTTGAAGCACATCATGTCGGCGAGCAGCATCACGTGCCGGTGGTCGATCTTAATCCCGTGCTTGCCCATGGTGTACTCGACCTCGCTGATGATGAGGTTCCGCGCCGCCTCTATGCCGAGCACGGTCATCACCTCCATCACGTTGTTGGAGCGCGTGTGGTACGGCTCGATCCCCGGCACGCCCAGGATCCTGCCGAGCCCGCAGCCCTCGATGAGCAGGTCGTAGCCGGGCCCGCCGCCGCTCTGCGCGTCCTTGAGCCTGTTCAGCACCACCCTGCTCACGGTGTCCAGCCCGCAGACCATGCAGTTGAGGATCTGCTTCTTGGTCTTCTCCTTCGCGAAGATGCTGTTTTCCTTCAGCCGCTTCACCGTGTGGCGGACCGCGTTGCCCGTCACGTCCACCGCGACCGTTTTGAGCGTGCGGGAGATGGAGGCAGCGATGTCGGCGAGCGACGCCTCGAGGCGCATGCGCCCCATCAGCGCGGTATCCACCTCGAATAGCAGGACCGATCCGTCCGCCGAAATGGTGTGCGTGATGCGCTTGACAATATCCTTGAAGAGCACGCGCTCGAGCCGCCCCTTCACGACGCGCGCGCTCTCGAGACTGGTGGCCGACAGCTTGCCGTTGACGAGAGGCGTGTTGATATTTACAGCAGCGTTGATGATCTCTTTGAGCCTGGGGACACCGAGGGTGATGTTCATGCTGGCCACGCCGGCGAAGTGGAAGGTCTTGAGCGTCATCTGCGTGCCCGGCTCGCCGATGCTCTGGCCCGCAATGGCGCCGACCGCCGTGCCCGGCTCCACGACCGACTCGGTTATTCTATTGCCGAGGATGATGGCGAACTCGGTGACGAACTGAATATTCTTGAAATACTCGAGGCAGCTGCCGCGATGGAAGTACTTGCGGGCGCTGTGGGTCTCGGCAAACTTCACGAGTTCCCTCGCGTAGCGCTCGCCCACCAGATCGCTCGTGAGGGCCGCGGACCTGACCAGACCAAAGACGCCGTCGAGCGCCGCCATCGCCGCCGCATTGGCCCGCGTGTCCGGCGCGCTGCGGCCTTCGGCAAGACCGAAGAAGTCGCGCAGACAGGCCGCGAAGTCCAGATCGTCGCAGTGGCAGAGCGCAAAGCTGTCGTAGGCCGTCGCATCCGCGGGGTCGGCGCCGGCAGCCTCGGTGTGCACCCGCGACACCGCGGCAGTGAAGGCCCACTCGAGCGACTCCTCGGCCTCGTTGCGCAGCGGCTCCATGTTGTCCTCGCCGTACTTGAACTGCACCAGGTCGTTGAAGGAGTTCCGCACGGTGTGGTCGTACATGACGCTCAGATCCTCGAGGGCCTTCATGAGTCGGCGCTGCATGTAGCCCGTCTCGGCCGTCTTGACCGCAGTGTCGACCAGGCCCTCGCGCCCGCTGACCGCGTGGAAGAAGAACTCATAGCTGTGCATCCCGGTGAAGAAGCTGTTGAGCACGAAGCCTTTGCTGGCCGGCTGCAGACTGTTCGAATCGAAGTGCGGGAGCGTGCGGTCCTGCATGCCGTTGGGGATACGGTGCCCCGATATGATCTGCTGGCCCACACACGCGATCATCTGGCTCACGTTGATCTTGGAGCCCTTCGAGCCGCACTCCTGCATGACCACCGGGCTGTTGCTGGTCGAGAGCTCGTCGATGCACACGTTCCCGCAGTCGTCCCTGATTTTGCTCAGAATCATCGAGATGTTCATCTCCAGCTCGGCCGCGTCGTTCGGCTTCTCCTCCCCCGTGCCGTCGATGAGGCCCTGCACCTTCCTGAAGCCCGTCTCCACAATCCGGTTCTTCTCCGCTATCAGGTTTTCGCTCGGGTACACATCGTCCAGGCCGATGGAAAAGCCGCGCTCAGCCAGAAAGCGCACAGAAAGCCGGCTGATGCTGTTCATCGCAGCAACGGCACAGCCCTTCGAGCAGCGCAGCAGCTGGTAGATCAGACTGCCCTTCCGGTTCTCGCCGCCTATGACGGCCTTGTCCAGGCGCCCCTTGAGAAAGCGGTTGTTCCTGATCAGCACATGGCCCTCGTTCTGGTGGTCGTCGCTCTTGTAACTGCGGTTCCGGGCGCTGAGGTTCACGACCGGCGCTCTGCCCGTGCCTGCGCAGTGCGCCAGCGCGCACGCCACGATGTGCTCGTACAGCTGCTTGCCGGTGAACAGCTCGACCGGCGCAAGGATCACAGGCCGCGCCCGGATCCGGCGGCCGGGCATATTGGTGTAGGCGCAGAGCTGCGCAAAGCGCTCGCGGGTGAAGAACACGTTCCGGGCCGTGAGCAGATACGTGCCGGTCAGAAAGTCCTGGGTGCAGGAGATCAGCGGCTCGCCGTTACGCGCCGTGCAGATGTTGTTCCTGATGCCCATCAGCTGTATCGCCTCCGCGCGCGCCTCGAGCGTCTGCGGCACGTGGATGTTCATCTCGTCTCCGTCGAAATCCGCGTTGTACGAGGCGCAGTCGCACTCGTTGAAGCGCAGCGTCTTGTGCTGGTGGACCTTCGCGCGGTGGGCCATGATGCTCATGCGGTGCAGCGACGGCTGGCGGTTGAACAGCAGCACATCGTCGTCGAGCAGATGCCGCTCCACGACATCGCCCACGCGCAGCACCGGGCACTTTCCGTACATCAGAAAGCGCTTGAACTCCGCGCCGTCCTTGTCGCGGCTGATCACGTAGTTGGCGCCGGGGTAGCTCATCCCGTTCCCCACGAGCCCCTGCAGCCAGCCGATGTTGAAGCTCGTCACGCGCTCGGGGATCGTAAGCACCTTGGCCATGTGCACGGGTATCCCGACCTGCTCCACGCTCAGGTTCGGGTCGGGCGAAATGACCGTGCGGCCGGTGAAATCAACGCGCTTGCCGCTCAGGTTGCAGCGGAAGCGGCCCTGCTTGCCCTTCAGCCGCTGCACGAGCCCGCGGATGGGCGTGTGCTGCATACTCACCGACGGGAGATCGGAGTTGATGAAGAGAGACACCTGCAGCTGCAGCAGGTCCCAGTCGTCATTCACAATCGTAAGCGCATTCCCCTTCGCAATGCTCTCCTCGAGGCCGAGGCACGTGTTCACGATCTCGCTCAGCTTCACAGTCAGATCGTCCTCGTTGAAGCCGTCCTCCTGCATGTCGACAGACGGGCGTATGCACGCGGGCGGCACAGGCAGGCTCTGTATGATGAACGCGCACGGGCTGTGCGTTAGCCCAAGGTACGCGTAGTCCTCCTCCTCGATCAGACTGAAGATATTCAGGCACGTCTGCGGGTTTATCTCCACGGCCTGCACGCTCTTGCCCGTCCGCAGCTCGTGCACTATCCGGAACGCGTTGTTCTTCCTGATCACACCGTTGGCGCGGGCACAGCGCGGACACGTCTTCGTCTTCTTGCACTCGTTCCGGATGCTCTCGATCTGCATGCGCGCCGCGTAGCCCAGCTTGCGGTTGAACCCGAGCAGCAGCGCGCCGCAGCTCTTGCACACGCAGCCCAGCACGTGCACGATCGTCTTGAGGAAGCCGATGTGGTAGACCGGCAGCGGCAGGTCGATGTGCCCGAAGTGCCCGGAGCACTTCTGCAGGCTCTCGCCGCACGTCTCGCACGTCCCGGCCTTCGTCGAGACGCCGAGCCGCAGGTCGAGCGGCCCGTTCGGACACGGCCGCCGCGTCCCGATGTCGTACAGCATCTTCGAGCCCACGTTCACAACGCTCATGCCGCGGATCTGCGCGGGCGTAAGAACGCTGAAACTGATCTGCTTGATCTCGTAGCTCTTCGTATGCTCCTCGATCTTCTGGACCATGGCCTGTGCTGCAAAATTTTCCAAATCGCGGCTGACCGTTGGGCGGGTTTGGAGGCACGGGAGACGCAAGAAAGGCGTTAAATTACGTAGGTGTTTGGTAGTGAGACATTTTTTGGAGTTGCTGTAGTTTTTAGTTAGCTAGAACTTAGTACGAATTTCAATGCTGAACAGCCGCTCAAAATGGCCTGCCTGTTAATAAAGCATAGCCCCTGCACACGATACAGCTTAGGCTGAGCAGTTTAGATACTTGACCATAGGCATGCACGCGCAAGTATACAAATAACTAAGCGAAGATATGCATTTTATTTGTGTCCGAGGCCGCCCATCATGGTCTTCAGCATGTCGGCGAGCTCCTCCGGCGACTTGTCCTTGACGAAGTTCTTAACGGCGTCCTGCACCGCGGGGTTCCCCACGAGCTGCTCGAAATCGGGCAATCCAGAGGCCGGCGCCGGCGCGCCGGTCTGCGCAGCCAGATCCTTCAGATGCTGGTTGCTCGGATCGCGCTCCAGGCCCTGCAAGAAGTAGTCGTGCGCCTTCTCGCTGTCGGTCTTCATGTAGAACAGGCCGATGCGGATGTAGAACTTGATGAACGACGGGTCCACCCTGAGTCCGGCCAGGCAGGCCTCTATGCCCTCCTCGTCCTTCCCGAGCTTCGAGCAGACCAGCGCCTTGTTCGAGTACACGGGCGCGTTGAGAGGGTCCGCCGCAATCGCCTCGCCGTAGAGCTCGAGCGCCTTCTCGAGATCGCCGCTCTTGTACGCCTCGTTGCCGCGCTCCTTGATCTCCTCCGACCGCTGCCGCGCGGCCGGGCTCTCCTTGCTCTCCAGCGCTCCGAGCACGGACATGACCTTCTGGTAGTCTTCCGCGGGCAGATGCACCCTGCGGGCCTCGAAGAACGTCCTCACGCTGCTGTAGTCCATTGGGCCGCAAATTTTTGGTGGGGGATCAGCAGCTCGCAGTGTGCGGATCCCGCCTCGACTGCGATTTTTCAGCAGCGTTTACACTTTACCATGGCCGCCTTTTATCCGGATCTACAATCTTAAGCACCCTTTGTAGCACATCGAACAACTGTAAAAATGTTAGAAAAGCAATTTAACGCCGGCGTATTTTCTTGAGTATTTTCTTGAGTAGCCTAAGCATCTTGAACATTGCCGGGGTCCAGATGACCACACGAGAACTTACACAAACTTCAGAGAAATTCTCGTGTCTCACCTCCTCCAATAGTTGCTGTCTACTCATAGAGTCCATACTCTTAACAAATTCTGTTAGGAATTCTGTTCGGTGGTCCGTACGATCGTACTCCATGCCTGCGTAGCACAACACAGAGGCCAAAAACTTGGTTCTAATGCACACGGAAAAACGCACAAGCAGATGCTTATCACTGTACTGGGACTGCCGCAATTTTAGGAAGTACAGCAGGTAGAGGAGCTGCTGCGGCATATCTTTGAAGGTATCGGCCTGCGCAGACCTCATTAAATCATCGAGAGACGTATACGGTGCGCTGTTATGATTATAATGGTAATGCAGTGCGCAGGCCACCGCATCAGCCCGGCTCAGCAGCTGCTTCCGGTGTTTATAACAGAATTCAGATAGTATTGTGTTATATTCCCACCGAATAGCAGAATCACTAAGAAAATCCATCAGTTGAACCCCATTGGCACTCACCACGCCAGCCAACGCTTGGACCAGACGCGCACAGAAGTCTGCATCTTGTGCATACCTCTCGTCTCTAAGGAATGCCACCTCTGGCAGCTTACCAAGATCCACAGCAAGCTGGAACATCTCGGGCAAGACGGCGCGGGAGTAGAGCCACTCTCTCAAGTTCATATGGTAGAGCGTGACTGCCACATCCTCGATTAGTATGTACTTGGCACGCCTATCGATGTTCAGTGATAATAGAGTTTGCCATATAGCATCGAAATCAGCCCTGGCATTCTTTTCAACTCTCTCCCAGCCATGCCTCAAACACATAATAGCCATGCAAGCAGGCACGTTGAATTTTCCCGCACTAGTGTACTTAGAATAGTCCATGCCCCTAATAAGCTCCGGGATCTCGTTGACAAAGAGTTTGAATGCACAGAAGCGCTTGCCCGGCGCATTTTCCAGCTCATTGTCTATCCTTAGGTAGAACTTGTACAAAATGAGCAAATCCGTGGGTGACTCCCGGTAGTACGTTAGCAGCGAAATCCCGAGCCAATCGTAGCGGAAAAGGAGATCGTCGACGAGCCGCCGCGCAACCCTCAAATCTGACCAGTCATACGCCTTGATGGCAGTGACGAGGCTCTCTTCGTAGACTGCTGGCGGCAGACTACTAAGAAAACGCACGAATACGGGCTTGACGTACACGGCCTCGTCCGGAAGAAAGGGGTAAGCGGGGCTGAACCAGCGGTATGCGTGCATCTCCCCCGCATTATCTATACCGGCAGCTCGCGCACCATTTTCGGGAGCAAATGCAGCGCGGAGCGGGGCTGCGCACAGGAAACCTGCCCACAGCATGGATAAAAATTTTCAACGTCTTTTGTTATTACAAATGAAAAGCATTGCACCAGGGCAGACAACTCTCCCTTGGGAGGCTCGTATGTATTTTTATCGATACCCGTGTCTGAAGTCTAACAGAGGGCCCGGCCGAGAATTCCAAAATGGCCCGGGCCGCAGATTTGATAAACATATCGTCTTCGTTGGTACATTGGTCCATAGTAAAAATATAAGTAAACGCAATTATTTTATTGCTGGGGCAGACCCTCGAGTACATTTTTGAGCACCGCAAGAATATTACGCATCACCTGAGGGGTGAAGGCTCCAGAGATTTCTGCAGTAGTGTGAGGGAAACTACCCTGTATCTTGTCCAATAGCTCCTTTTTAATAGATGGGCTTATACCCTCCACAAATTTAGTCAGCACATGTATTCTGCGATCATTTTTGGCCTCCTCCTTACCTGCGTAGCACAGTACGGCGATCAAAATCTCGTGCTCGAGGCGCTCGGAAAAACGCACGAGCAGATCTTTATCGATGCTCTGAAGCGGGCGGCTTATAAAGTAGTACAGCACGTAAACGAGCCGCAGCGGCATTTCTTTGTATGTAGAGGCAGCCGCGCTCATTACGCTAGTCAGAATTGTACAGTGAACGTAGCCTGGATTAAAATGGTGATGCAATGCGCCGGCTACTTCACCAGCCTCGCTTGCAAGCTGCTTACGGTACTTGTAGCAGAAGTCACACAGCACTGCATAGTATTCGGAGCGAGCTCTGTTATCACAATGAGCATCCGTCAGTTGAACGCCGTTGAAAGTGTGAATGCCCGCCAATGCTTTGACGAGTTGCACACAAAACTCTCTTTCCTCCACGAACTCCTTAGCATACCTCGTGTCTTTAAAGAACGTCACCTCTGACAGCTTACCGAGATCTACTGCAAGCTGAAACAGCTTGGGCAGGACTTCGTTAGAATAAAGCCACTCGTCCAAGTCCAGAAAGTGGGCTATAACTGCCAAATGCTCGATCAACACGTACTGCGCTTGCTTGTCGGTGTCCAGGGATACGAGCTTATTCCATATAGTATCCAGTTTAGTTGCGGAATAGGACTTCACTTTCCCCCAGGCGATCGTCACAGTCAGGATAGTTTTGCGGGCAAAATAGTGAGACGGCTCCTCGCTGGTGTATTTAGTGTAATCCATACGCTTGATATCCTCCAAAAACTCATCGACTTCCGATTTAAAAGCACGGAAGCGCTCGCCAGATGCATTTCCTAGCACATTCTGCGTCCTCGAATAGAACTTGAACACGGCAAGCATAAATGTGGGGGCCCTGCGGCACGTGGCTATGAAAGAATCCGCAAGCCCGTCGTACTGGAAAAGGAGGCCGTCGACGCGCTTCCGCGCATCGTTCATGTCCGACCAATCACACTCCCTGATAGCCGCGATAAGGCTTTCGTCGTAGTTTCCAACTAGCTGTGTATTGATGAAATCCACAAACAGATCCTTGAGACACTTAACTTCGCGCGGAAGAAAGGGCGTATTGGGGCTGAACCACCGGTTTATGGGCAGCTGTTTATCGTAGCTTATGCCTGTAGCTGACACATCGTTCGCGGGAGCGACTGCAGCACTAAGAAGAGCTGCGTACGAAAATACCGTTGCGAACATGGGTTAAATTTTGCAGCGTCTTAAATTATTACAAATAAAGGGGTATCACTTTATAGATAAAGGGGCTATATCATATGCAGTCAGACTCATCTTGTAGGCGATTTAAATATACTCTCCCCATGTAACGGAGGCTTATCTTCATGTGATCGCGTGCTTTGCCAGAATTCGCTGTCTCCTACAACTTTTGTGCCAGTTGCATTGAGGAGACATAAAAAAGCGGCATTGGGTGTACTGTGAGAAGCAGTGCTTATATGCAACTGCTCTCACCGGCGTAATCTATAGTATTGTGCAATCTAGCACTGCGGGCCTACTCGCTGGTGCAATTCATACCCACGTCTGCATTTCGCACGGCCCTTGTGTCCGTATAGAACTGGGCTCCCGGAGAGGAAGCGCTTCTGGTTTTTGCCGGTAACACCGGCATGAGAGAAGAAGCCAGAGCAGATGTGCAGCAACGAGGGACTTTATTGACTTGGGTGGCTGGTAGAGACCGGGCCGCGTCCTCAGCCGAAGAACTGCTCGGGCTTGAACTTCGCGCAGCAAATCGGCAGATGGAGCTTGTAGAACGGGTTGGCCATCACGCAGTCGCAGAAGTGCCGGTAGACACTCGGGAAAATGATGCCCGGCTTCTCAGCCGCAGCGGGCTGCTGCGCCTCCTGGCGGACGACGAACACAAACATCAGATTGGTCAGCGTGCGGAACAGGTGGATGCCCGTGCGCTCCATCTGCACGACCTGCGTGCGTGCCTTCGTCTGGAAGACGCTGCGCGTCATTTCGTTGATCGAGTGGAGCGTGCTCGTGAGGATGAGCGCCGAGTTGACGTCTTCGGTGGGCGCGGCCTCGTGCTTGTAGATCATGCCGCCCGAGCTGTTGATTATAAAAAATTGCTCGACCATCGGCAGGCAGCAGCGCGCCGAAATATTCGATTTTTAGGCGGCAATAGTTCCATACTGACAAGAGACGGCAAGCTTGCTTTGTTCTAGATAAGAGCTTGGGTGTTGGTACTAAGCGGCAGTATCAAGTTGCCCAACTCCTTCACATCCACTATGATGATAAACTGCCCCTTGTAGACGTCGAATATGTGCATGCCCTCGCGATATCAACGTTCTCCGAGTGCGGCTGCCTTGCAACATAATTAGTGCGCTACAATATTTTACACGCATTTGTTTGAGATTTTAACTATTGGCCCGCGCAGCATTTGCTGAGCTCACTCAAATCGCCCATGACGTGTTGCAAGCGATAATAGATGCAGCAGTGGAGATGCATCTACGCGGGTGGTGCCATTATTCCCATTTTATGATCGAATATCTCAGTCAGCACCAATACTCTGTCTCGCTGCTTTGCATACAGTATGATGTCAGAGGCAGAGCAGAAAGCGCGTCGTAATAAGAAGCTGGGTGCTGCAGTGTGCGCTTTATAGGCCCAAGCATGAGCTTACACCACGATGCAGTATTTTAAGCCGGCGCCCTGGCCGCTCCTGCTACTTCTCACTCTGCGGCGAGCCCGAGCATAATACAAATAAATATGAGTGACGGCATCCCCATGGCGATGGCCTGCGAGCAGCAATGCAGGGAGGAGTCGATTCTGCTCATCAAGCAGACGCTCATGGACATCATCACGCGCAGGCCACTCAGCGAGAAGCTCGACAACTACTGCCATGTCAACTGCATAAAGAGGCTGGGCCTGGACAACTTCAAGCGCAACGGGAGGTGGGGATTCACGATGGTGTACGGCTTCACCGAGATCTTCTCGTCGACCCTCGCGCTGCTGAACGGGCTTTATACCATATTCTTCTACCGGAAGTACCTCAAGCCGAAGATGCACAAGAGCGTGCACAAGCCGCTGCTCGAGATGCAGTACTGCATCTGCATGGTCGCCTTCCTGTCGAGCACGCTCTTCCACATGCGCGAGACGAACCTGACGCGCTACGCGGACTACCTCTCGGCGTACATGAGCATCATCATCGGCTTCATCTGCGCCTTCGGGCGGCTCATCCACTGCAAGGCGCCGGCGCTGTACCCGAAGTACGCGAGGTACAGCCCGGCGGTCGGGCTGCTCGTGTTCGCGCTCCACACCTACAAGATGGTGTTCATCGAGTGGGACTACGTCTACAACAAGGTCGTGTGCGGCCTGATCTTCGGGCTCATGTGTCTGTGCGACATCCTCGTCTGGGCGGAGCTGCGGCTCATGAAGTCCTCGCGCCACATCGTGAGCTACATAGGCTCGCTCTTCATCGCGGGCCTCGCGGAGGTCAGCGACATCGCGCCCGCCTGGTTTTTGTTCGACAGCCACGCGATGTGGCACCTCTGCATGTTCTTCTCGAGCGTGTACTACTATCTGTTCATCTCCGGCTACATAGACCACTTCCACCCCGAGAATAAAGTCTTTTGATGCACTACGGTCGTTGCTCGCAGCAAAGCGGGGATATTGCTGTGCTGCATATTTATCAGTGCCGCTTGTGTGAAAACGGGAGATATCCAGGCTCTAGGTATGGCAGGAAACAACGCCTCGCTGGCCCAGTCTCTAGTAAGCACAGCCATGAGAAACAAAAACACAAAGACGATTGGATTATAAAACAGATTGTTGATCTTAACCTAAGTCGGAGCCACAAGACCCGACACTCTCATAAGATGGGGTAAAATTTTGCTGCTGTCTTAAAATTTTTGCAAAGAGGATAGGCAGCCGAGGACCAGCGCTGCTGCGACTAGCCTGGCTGGACCGTGTGGAACGCAGATTTATCAGTCCACAAGCTGAGCTATTTTAGATGCTCATCTCGAGCCATCATCTTTACAGTTGTGCTGATACAACGCATGCACCAACGAGTACTTCAAAGATATTGCGGATGCTGTATTCGATCTGTACCGCCCACATACTGAATTTCGGTGAGCAGAGCCGCAGCCAAAGAAATACAGCAAAATGAATCAAAAGAAAA
>JALRLY010000273.1:39884-62856 GCA_023647555.1 Pancytospora philotis
AATTTAACATTTACTCAAAAATAACCTGGAAGCACTGGCGCACGGCCTCCAGTATTTCGATGTTGCAGGAGAGCAGCAGCTCGTTCATCTCGCACCTCAGGCTGTTGATGAGGGCGGCGTCCTTCAGCAGTGCGAGGCACCTGACGATGTAGATGATTTCGGCCGTGCGCATGTTGTGGACCGCCGTGCCGCTGATCAGCAGCTCGCCCATGTATGCTCTGAGCACGCTCCTGAGGTGCGGGACGAGCGGCCCGCGGCACCACGCCAGATCCAGGAAGAGGACCTGGTAGCACTTGAGCCGCAGGTTCTTGTACGGCTTGCCGGTCAGGAGGGTGATGAGCGCATACGGCGCGCACTCCTCCACGGTCCTGCGCGCCGCCTCGCCGGCTGCGCCGTAGTAGCTCTGCAGCAGCGAGTGGTAGAAAGCGACGAACTCGACCATCTTCCTCTCCAGCATCCTTGACGGCACGAAGGCCGCATCGTTGCTGAGCAGCTCGTGCGTCGTCCTGAGGAAGCTGCGCACGTTCTCCTCCTTCGTGGTGTTCTTGCAGCCCGCGATGATGCAGTCGATGGCCTTTTCGGCCGAGTTTGTCAGCGCGAAGCCCTGCAGGCTCTGGAGCGCCGTGTTAAAGGCCGTGTGCTGCCGCACGGCGCACATGCCGGCGCTGATCTTGGACAGGATGACGTCGCAGAACAGCACATCGCCGAGCACGATGCTTCCCAGCGCTGGGTCGCCCAGCCACTTTGAGAAGCACAGGAGCGCGCCATCAGGTACGCCGGACTCCGCGTAGACCCTGCCGATGCACTCCGCGGTCTCGATGGCGAGCGCGTTGTTCTTCTGGATCAACCCGTGGAAAAGCTCGACGCATCGTTCAATTTCTGCAGGCGAGTAGCTGAAAAGGCCCATCATTTGCAGAATCTCCGAGGCAAATGGCGTAGAGCTCGTTGTAAGCTGCTCCAGCGAGCTGATCAGGACCCGCACGACGAGCTGCGCAAGGCCGTCCGTCTTCTTGGTGCGGATCACAAAGCCAGAGCCCTGCTCCTTGCGCGTGCCCTTTCCGTTGAACGGTCTGTCCAGACACTCCGTGGTGCTGGCCGCGCCCTGCGTGCTGGACTCGGAGTCCTGCTCCTCGCACACCACGTAGTTTACTGCGCGGTACGCCTCGCGCGCGTGGAACTGCAGCCCCTCGAACGCCTTCTGCGCGAGCGTGTTATCGCTGCTGAATAGCAGCTGCGCAAGGTGCTCCAGGTACTGCGCCATGAAGGCGCCGAGCGAGAGGCTCTTCGAGTATTCGTTGAGCTCCTCGATGGCGAACGCCTGCACGTCCGCATCGCTGATCTTGAGCAGCTGCTCGAGCATGATCTTCTCAATGAAATCGAGATCCGCTGGAGCGAAAAAGCCGTTGTAGGCCTTGATGAACGAGAAGATGTGCTTGATCACAGAGATGGGGATGAACGGCCGCTTGTCGCGCATTATGACCGCCCCTGTGATGATGTACTCCCGCCACAGTTGGGGCGCTCCGGCTCCGCCCGACGGATCTTCGCTGGCCTTGGCCAACGAGGGATCTGCGGTGCTCGGGAGCCTGTCGACGTGCTGCTCGAGGAAGGCGCTGGTGATCAGGAACTCGCCGATCTGCTGGTAAATAAATAGAACATTGAGGCACGTGTTGTTGTCCTCCGACTGCACCGCTCTTTTCAGCGCGCCCAGGATCTTGGCTATAAAGCGGCTCTCGAGCAGACTTAAGCAGTTCTCGCTGATGTGCAGCAGGATTGGGATCTGGAGATCCACCATGTCGCGGTGCAGATCGATGAACTCGAACACGGTGTCCCACAGGCTGCTCGGCTGCACCGTACGGATGACCTGTGTCAGACACATCAGCGCCTTCTGGTAACACTCGGACCGTGCCTTGACGAACGGCAGCATTGCGCGCAGCGGGGACGACGAGATGGTCGTGGTGCGCGCATCCTCGATTTCCAATTTGCCCAGCACCGCCGGATCCAGGTCCTGGCTCTTAGGGAACTTTGGCTTTCCGATCGGTGCACACGGGACGAGGCTCTGCACACAGCCATAGTAGCGCACGAGGATGCCGGTGAGAACCTCAAAGTCAGAGATCCGCCTAAGAAGGAGCTCAAGCGGTGCAATCCCATCATCCCTCGTGAACAGATCAGTCGCAGAGTCGAAGATCGAGCCCATCTCAGACGGATTGGCGTGCTTAATGACAAAGCCCAGCTCATCTGCGCTGAACCGGCCGAGGTGGTTGAAGAGCTGGGCGCGGCGCTGCGCCTCGGTCGTTCTGCCGATGGCCACCGCCCAGCTGTCTTTCATGAAGCCACGCAGCTCGATCGCCGCGTCCACCAGCGTCTGCGGACCGGCAACGCCGAGCAGGCGCTCGAACAGCTCGCGGTTCTCAGCAGCGGCAGCAGCGCGCAGGCCCTTGCGAATGAAGGCATTGGCGTCTACGCCTACGTCCCTCGCCTCCTCGAGCTTACTCAGAATGCCGCTGAGCGATTCCTTGAAGAACTGCGAGTTTACATCGAAGAGCAGAACTGTCTGCTCCAGAAACTTAAAGCGCACAGCCTCGCTTTTCTTCGCTGCGTTCAGGCCGCTGAGCGCCTGGGCATACACCTCGAACAGCTGGGGAGGCATCTCCGTTCCTGCCGATTTGTTGCGGGGCACGCAATGCTGGAAGAGACGCGATGCGAACGCATAGAAGCTATCGTCGCGCTCGTCGTAGCATCTAGGAAGCCGCGCGTACATCTCCTGTAGGTTCTGTGCGAATACCGCCTCGTATCTCTCCTGTATCACTCCTAGCGCACTGTAAACTGGCTCCTTATTCTCCGGCCTTCCGTGCTTCAGGATAGCAAAAGCTGCAGGGAAGAAGTGCTCACGGACGCTCTCCTCGAGGCCCGGGATGCTCAGCACGTTCGGGTACCTGACTATCTGGTGCAGGATCGCGCCGTAGCCGTAGAGGGACCTGCTCTGCACCTGCGTGTCTATGTACTCCAGCGCGCTGAGGATGTTCTCTGCAAATGCCGGGCCCACCGGGGCTTGGCGGCCCAGTTCCTCCTGGCTCAGGGAGCGAGTGAGCGCCGGCTTCGCGGTGCCATCATCTTCCTGCGGCTGTTCCATCTCCTGGTGCTCTGCAAGCCGCGCAAGATCAAGGTCGCAGCGGCTGCTCGGCGTGTGCACCGCCCGCTTCAGGATCTTCTCTACGAGCATCCGCACGACCGGGCGGGCGGCCGACTCGAGCCCGGGATCGCACTGGTCCAGACAGTCGAACGAGTACCGCAGCAGCAGGAACGCCTCGTTGCCGCTGTACAGATCGTAGCGCATGAAGTAGAACGCCATCTGCATCACCTTGACGCGGCTGCGGATGCTCCACGTCTGCGTCCCCAGGCTGCTGACCAGCGCAAGCGCGTCGTCCTGCGAGAATACCCCCGCGCCCAGGAGATCGTGC
Source organism: Pancytospora philotis (assembly GCA_023647555.1). Taxonomy (NCBI): domain Eukaryota; kingdom Fungi; phylum Microsporidia; genus Pancytospora; species Pancytospora philotis. The sequence continues at coordinate 43,343 of JALRLY010000273.1, forward strand.
AGCATCTCCACCGCCGCGAACGGCACCTTGCTGCAGTCCAGCAGCGAAATCAGCGTGCCAAGCACCGAGGTGTGCTCCTTCAGGAAAACCGCGGCGTCTCCGCCATCGTAGGCCTTGATCTCGCGCAGGCATTCGCGCAAACTCGTTCTGTGCGGCTCGGACTTGTACACCTTCTGCAGCGCAGTCAGGCTGTTCTCAAACTGATCCATAGGCATGGCAGGGGCCTGGCTTAAAAAATTGTTGTTTCAATTTGCACCAATCACATAATGGAACAGACGAGATAGAATATTATTCGCTGGGATTAAACATAGTGTGTTAAGCTGCGCTGCACATGCACCCTTTATTTAGCAGCGTATCTAGAGAGTTGGCAGTTTCAGGGTTGAATTCGCGATACCGCGTGATTGCCTGGAGCCTCTACTAGTTTCAGATGATGGAAAGCGTATCAGTTAGGCTAAGAATATATATGAAGATCAGCGAGCGGGATTACTAAGTAATCAGCGCGGCTCATCAAAATATTAGTCAATCTATTTGGAACTGCTGATACGGGCAGGCTCATTGAAACAGGCCTGCTGACCACGGGCCTTTGTATCTGATAGTTCCACTGCGCGATGTTTTGGTGCCACGCACCACGCAATATCTCGAGTACACGATGAACTGCTCGCTACATCGCTACTCGCAGAAATTTTCTGGATTATTTCCAACCTACGAAAAAATTGCCCTTATGGTCGGCTGTTTTCTGCTTTTAGTCGTGCAGGCTGCTTGTGCATCCGTAGGCAGCCCGTCTAAGGCCTTAGCGTCTAGTCCACTTACGCAGCTAGAGGTGGCAAATCTGAGCGCTCGCTATGAGGTTTCCATAAAGGACGATGCTGATGATTTTACTCGTATTCTGAGTGATTTCTCGTCCACTCTAGACAAGCATTTCAGCAGAGCAGCTGCCGTTTTCGATGGAACACAGCGCATCATGAGTGAGGGCGGGCCCAGGGTTTACATGTCACACTTCTCGGGAAGGCGAGATGAGCTGCTTTCTGCATCTGAAATGTGCCACCGCGATTCAAAATCGTTTGCTATCGATAGCGCTTCAAAATTATACCAGCTGTTCACTCTAGGCCACGATTATTTGAGACTAATTCAGCGGTACATGTGTGAAGCAGGGTTCACTTGTGCTCTCAGCTTTGAGGTGCCTGAGGGGCCGAATGATTTTGGCCAGGGCGATATCAACAAGGAAAGGGGCGCATTTGAAGCTCTGTCACAGTCCTACTCATCGGTATTGAGTGAACTAAAGAACAGCCTGGAATCCGGGCGCAGAGAGAGTTTGTCCGATTCCTTTGGCGAGTTTTTAGCGCCGCATACTTCCAGATTATCAGAGCATCAGACTGCGTTAACTGGTGCACTCAAAGACTACTTTATGCTGCGCCATCATTCTGATAGGTTATCTACCATTTTGAGCTCAATTAGCACGATAATTGAACAGGTTACCCCTGGTGACGAGCAGAGTGCTAGCAGTAGTGTTGCGCCTGAACTAGAAGAAGCGTGCTTCGAGCTGAATGAAGTTCGGGCTTGCATCGATTTTTATTACAATAATTTTCTTTGTAATAATCGTGACAGGAAAACTGCAAGCGAGCAAGCGTAAAGCTACGCCCATTTTGAAAATTAAATTTCTAAACATGCGTTATCATGCTCAAAGTAATCTTGCGCGCGCCTTTCTCAAACGTCGAGAGACTAATCTATGCCTGCTTTTGATTGGTGCGGGCAAGAGGCTAGTTGTATGCCCGGCTTTTGAGCATTTTAATGGGCATTTAAGAACCCGCTAAATACATTTGATCACCCAAGCCCACTCTATCGCCCAGAAGAATGCCTTTCAGAAACCTTGCTTCCCCGATAGCCAAAGATGGCACTCTGAATATCACAAGGAGTAACAGCTCAACAAACGGCATGCACGAATAGCAATTTTATTATTTCAGAGCCAAATTGGAGAGCCTCTAGTGACGGTGGGCTGCGCGCGTTCCAGGGCCGCGATCACTGTTGCAAACACAACTGCAACTAGCCATCGACAGTCTCTATGTGCCTGAGCGCGCCGCCGCGCACATAACAGGACGCCACAGAGACAGGCTCAGCGCCGGGCTTCTCGTAGAAGCACGCATCCTCCACCACGACGTTGAGGTAGCCGTCCACGGCGCGGCACATGCCCACCAGAAATGCATCGCCGCAGTAACGCAGCTGGACTTTCTTGTCGACGAACTTCCTGTACATCTCTGTGTCCTCCATCGCGGGGCTGCCAGAATTTTGCTTTTGACGCAAACACGAGCCACAAGCTGAAGCGCGCGCCAGAGCAGACGCTAGGCACACCATCGCGTGCACAGGCACGCATAAATACGTCGTTTTACTCCTCCGGTGAGTGATTTGCGTTAGAAAAATTTAATAATAAAGTACATGACAATGAACATGAGAAAGCCGCTCAGCAGGTACGTCGATGTCGAGATGCCCGTGCTGTTTTCGGTCACCGCCTTCAAGTTGCGCTCGTTCTCGGCTGCGTTCTTTGTCATCCCTGCTGTTACGCTGCTGAGGATCTTCTTGTCCGTTTGCAGGCTCTTCTTGAACTCAACTGCCATGTCCTTCAGCTGCGTGGCGTTCTTGTAGAGCGCGTCGTCGATCAGCCCCGGCCGCGCCTGCGCGCCGTGCTGGCGGATGTGCGTGGTTTCCTTCTCGAGCTCGGCGAAGTTGATGCTCGAGTTGAGCGACTTTATCAGAGTCTCCGCGCGCAGCCGCAGCTCCGGGTCGGCGATCGAGCCGCCCATGACCTGCAGCGCGTGGATGTTGCTGTCGATCCGCAGCTGTATCTCTTCGGCGCCATCGCTGTCCGCGCCCTTGAGCTGCTCCGTGAGGTCCGCCACGTTGTTGACGACTCGCTGAAAATCGTTAGCGTTGAACATCGGCTGCGGGGCTTGCGAATTCCTTGTCTTATGGTCTGAAGGGCTGCCGTCGGGGGCATGGCGGGATGAGCCGTGCGATCTACAGGCAAATCAATAGTGAAACAGTGTGTCCAATGCTCTACAGCACGCGTTGACGACTGTGCCTGTCAGCGCACTGATACGTTTTCATCCCAAAACGCCCGGCATTGGCACCACACGCACGTGTATCCCCGCAATGCGAGGGCGAAAAGCGGCAAATAAGCGCGATCGTGTACAGAAGGCGTGTGCAGATGGCTTACCAATAGAGCAACAGCTGCCAGAGCCAAACTATACGATAGCAGAGACAGAGCAGAACGGCCTCCTGGGCTGGAAGATAACTTTACTCGATGTGCGCCGGGTAAGATACCGGGTTGTGTCCGGCTACGAGCAGTGCGTGGAGCCCGCGAGCGACAGCCTTTATTTGTGCGTGGCTGCGGCCGGCTATGCTAACGTAGGATTCAAATTCGCATGCCAGCAGCCGCGGGTGTTCCACTCCCGCGAAGGCGGCTCGTACGTCATAAGCCTGTTTGTGATTAAATAGCCACGCTTGTGTTATACCTGAGTTTATTACTGTGGCACTCCCATGGCAGCACAGTGTTCTTCACACTACAGCACTTACGCCTGCGCACATCCTTGCGACGCGTGCCTTAAAATATTTTCATCTTCGTGCGACGCAATTTGCCTCCCATGAAAAATATTGACGATCGCTTCATCGAGGCCAACAGGCACCTGTTCAAGCACAGGAAGTGCGTGTTTGTTGTCGGCGCCGGGATCTCAGTCGCCAGCGGGATCCCCGACTTCCGCTCGGCGGACGGGATATTCAGCATGCTGCGCAAACAGCTCAGGATCGACGGCAAGCAGCTGTTCACCTACAACTTCGGCATCAAGGAGGGTACGCGGGAGATCTACCTCAAGTACATCGCCGACCTGAAGAAGCTGTGCAGCGAAAGCGCGCCCAACAGCGTGCATCGGTTTCTTGCTGCGTATCCCCGGTCGCGCACGTACACGCAGAACATCGATTGCCTCGAGGAGCGCGCGGGGATGGTGTTCGCCCAGAACGGCGCGGCCGAGGACAGGAGCACACGGGGCGGCGCGCCTTCTGACTGCGAGCTGAAGGGCGTGTATCTGCACGGGAACCTGAAGCAGCTCTGCTGCCGCTACTGCGGCTACAAGGAGCCGTTCACGGACGAGGCGGTGGAGGTGTTTGCGCGCGGCGAGGACATCCTGTGCAAGCTCTGCCTCGAGCGCCGCGAGGCCTGCATCAAGAACAACATCAGAAAGCGGCCCATCGGCAACATGCATCCTGGGATCATCCACTACCAGCAGTCGCACCCCGACGGAGCCTTCATCGGAAAGATGGCGGAGAAGGACCGCGACTGCGATCTCCTGGTCGTGATGGGCACGAGCCTTAAGGTCGAGGGAGTCAAGAAGCTCGTGAAGATGTTTGCCAAATCGCCGAACGCCGCGGGCAAACGCATCCTCGTGAACCTCACGCGGCCCACCAAGGAGTGGGAGGATGTGTTCGACTACATCTACGAGGGTGACTGCGGTAAATTCGTAGAGGCTCTGCGTCCCAGCGCACCCGCCCGTGATGCACTGCCGGTTACAACAGGTGACGCGTCCGTGCATAACACAGCTTATGGCAATGGCGCGTCCGATGCATTCGGTTCGCCGCTGATGGGATCGAAGCGCAGTTCGATAGAGGCCAGCATGCGCCGCATCTCGATTTCTTTCATAGCAGATGAAGCAACGCCCGGTGTTACAAAGGACACTGCACAGAATGACTGTGCGCGCATATCTCGCACAGATTCAGTTTCCAGTCCTCACGAGAACCCGGATGATTCTTTTCTCAGCGTGGATACCTACGACCATTCGCTGCTGAAGGTGGAGCCCTCGCCCTCCAAGACCGACATTCTGAGGCGCCTTGAGCAGCTGTCTGAGATATTCGACAGCCCCGATGTGATTGCGCAGCCGGTGCTCGACACCGTCCTGCGTGACGCGCCGGCAGCTGAAATCGCGCCGATGGACGATGCGGCCTGCGAGGATCCGTCTGATGCGGTGCCGGCCTGCGATCTGGAGGCCGAGATTTCGAACATCATCGTGGAGGAGGTCTCGCGCGCGAAGAAGGTCGAGATTCGCCTTACGCCCAAGAAAAAGATCAAGCGCAAGGCTGCCAAGCACTGAGGGTGTCTTTATATAAATATTACTGCAAGCTTTTATTTGTCTAACCGAGATCATTTGAATGAGCATCCTTGGATGTCTGTTTATTGCGGATGATCCGCTTATAAAACAGGGCTAGGCGTTATACACTCAGATTTCTCTCAAGTAGTTTGAACTAGCGTCACTGGCAGCATCAGCCATTTATGTGTGTATTTTGGTGGAATATAATCAAGCTGCACTAAATAAAGCTGCTTTTATTAATTTACTTACATGCAGATAAAACTCGCTCCGCTACAAAGAACCGCGGCTCATACTACCAGAGAGGATCATTTAAAAATATCCCACAGGTTCGAATCGACGCTGTCTGCATCGTGCGCCGCCCGCTTCTGCGTTTTCCTCTTGATTTCTTTCTCCTCGTGGGCTTTGAGCCGGCTCATAAGCTTGTGCTTCTCTGCCTCAAAGAGCTTCCGCTGAGCGCTCATCAGATCAGCAAAATACTGCTTGATGTCTCCGATCGCAGTGCCGCCAGCGAGTTCATTGATACGGCTACCCACAGATGCGACTTCATTTTGCAAGCCATGCAGTCTCGTACGGAGAAGCTCGCCAGCAGCACAAGCGCGAGCTCCCAGCGCTTCTAGAGACGCCGCCGCTTTCGCTTTCTCTAAACTTCCTTGAAGGCGCGCTGACTGGAAATCGCCTTTGGCCGCTTGCAGCTCGCTCTCAATGGCGGAAAGTCTATTTCTTAGTTGCTGCTCTGTGCGTGCCGCAGCATCGATCCTCGCATGCAGAGTGTTGTATGCTCGTTGCAGTGTCTGAGCAACTCCAACCACTCGTGGAACGAGGTGTTTAAGCTCGTCTGACTCTGCTTTGACCTCATTTGCGGTGTGCTGGTACAATAAACAGCGCTCGGCATGCCTGGTGTCGCCCAGGGCACGGCAGCGGTTCTGCAGCCCGCTCAGCGCGGCCTCCACACCGCCCAGTTTGGTCCTCATCAAACCCATTTCTGTCTCCACCAGGCTCTTTTCCTCCGTCATATCGTCAATGTGCTTCTGCTGCGCGGCCGTGTCGCTGCGGAGCGCTTCGATGGTGTATTCACTCGCGAGCTCGCTCTGCTTGAGCCTTATGTTCTCCGCCTGCAGCTCTTTGAGCTCCTCTCCGCGCGTTCGCAGGCTGTCCTTAAACAGTTCGATGTATTTGGACACCTCGCCCTTGTACAGCATGAAGGTCCGGTGCTTGTCCTTCAGCCGTGCGTTGGTCTCCTGGAGCTTGCGCAGGTCCTCGGTCAGCCCCGCGATGCGCCCAGCATGCCGGCCGGTCTCTTTCTCCAGGACGGCTATGCGCTGCGCTTGTCTGCGCGAAAGACCGGCAAGCGCCGTGTGCGTCTCGCGGACAGCGAGGTACTCTCCTTTGACGGTTGCCATGAAAGGAATGAGCTTCTCGAGACTACCCACGAAGTATTCGTAGCGGGCCTCAAGATTTTTAAGCAACGGCCTTTCGTTAGGGTTCTTCGCGGTAATGCCGCAGCTGGAAGCTGAATTGTGGCTCTGTAGGAGATCTGGTAATACCTCAGCATTCAGTATGCTGGCTGATGCACGCGCCTCCTTAACAAGGGACCGACTGTTTAGCTCCTGCATATCTGTATCTATCCTGGCGCATCGGCCAACACTATTCTCGTACGAATATTTTTCAGAGTCATGCGCATGCGCTGCGACCCCAGTGTATCCTGTCAATGCCTGTTCTACGCCAGCTCTGTTACACGTAGTATTTCTGTTAAACATCGGGTTGTCTAGCTTGATAGTGGACAGATCGCCCAGGTCTATTTGGATGACATCGGGCGTGCGCCTTTTCTTCTGTGCGGCAATGGCCTTCACTCGCTGCTGAAACGGGCTAGGCTTGCGGCTCGGTCGCATTCGTTTATGCACCACCGCTTTTTTACGCCAACGCCATCCGTATAGAAAATGCTGAAAGGGACCGTTGTGAACTACACGCGTGCATTTACACACTCGTTTATTCTAAGGCCGGCATACAAAAGTCAAGCCTTCACACGCCCAGATACTCGCAACAGCGCTACCGCCAGCGACCAGTAAAAAGAATTTTGAAAATTTTGTCCTATGTTCAAGATCACAGGCAGTCTGAACGGCCTGTTCAAGCACTACCGGACGCCCACCGAGCGGGTTTCGGCGGCCATACCGCCGCAGCTCCGCAGCATAGGCGAGACGCCGTATCTGCTGCTCCCCCTGGAGCACGCGTTCTGCATCTACAGGCTGGAGGATCTCACTCTGCACTTCCTGAGCCCCGCCGTGGGGAGCATTGCAGCGCTGTGCTTCAACGACCACGATGTGCTGCTCTGCGAGGGCAGTCTAGTCCATAGGGTCGATCGCGGCGAGATCGTGTCTACGTATTCGCTTGGCGCCCGGGCCTGTATTGAGTACCCGGGGGCCATGGCTGGCACGCACAGCGGTGTCAAGGGCATGTGCCGGTTTGGCGAGTATCTCGTGCTGCTAACGCGCGAGGACCAGCTGGTTGTTCTCAAGCACCGCTCGGAGTCGGCTGACCCGCTGGAGCGCGCGGCCGCGTTCCAGAGTGGCAACGATTCCACCGGCCCGGCAGATAGCGCTGATTTCGTCTCCGAGGTAAGCCGTTTCAGCCTCGGCGCGGGCGCGCAGATGATATACCACCCGTACACCTATCTGAACAAGATCCTCGTAGTCTATGAAACCGGAGTCGTGGAGCTATACAACATCAACAAGGGCAAGCTGATCTTCAGCTTCGATTTCGGTGCCCGCGTGCTCGCTGTCAAACAGACGAGCGTGCTTGATGTGCTCGGGTTTCTGCTCGATGATGGGACGCTGCGGGTGTTCGATATCAAGAAGAACAAGCTCGTTTTCGACATCGTTGAGTACAGGCTGGCGGGCGGCGCGAAGCTCTCGGCACCGGAGGATGCCGCGGCGATCAGCAACTACCAGCTCGACTTTAAGGACAAGTACGCGCTGGTTCTGATCAACGGCCGCCTCTCGGTCTACGATCTGGAGATCAAAAGAGAGCTGTTCCAGAAGCAGGGGGTCCTCTCGGCGCTGCTCGTCAGCCAGGACACCTTCTTTGTGGCAACCGCGGATGCTGTGAGCCTCTACAACATGGACGACTTCTCGCTCTTCAAGACGCGCTTCATGCTTTCCGGGCCGGTCAGGAGCGTCACTGCGCTCTCGGACCGCGAGGTTCTGTTCGTCGGCAGCGAGAAGCTCTTCAAGATGAACGTGTACAAGGACGAGCAGAACACCTACCTGAAGAATAAGAGGAGCATCGACAGTGTCGCCGTTGGCAAGCATCTGCTCGTTTCGGGCGAGGGCCAGCTGAGCTACCTGAACCCCGCGGGCGCGCCCAGCAGCTTCATCGACAAGAAATGTAAATGGTGCAAGACATACGACGACTTCTGCCTTTTCGGAACGGGCTCGGGCTGCAAGCTGATGAATTTGAAGTCCAAGCGCATCGTGCTCGATTTCAAGCTTGCTGGCGCTGGAGCTACTGCTGCTGGGTCTGCAAAGGAGTTCAATTACCAGGTGGATGACGGTAATACAGAAATACTAGACGGCGATTTCAACAACGAGAAGCTCAGCATCCTGACCGCGTCCCGGCTGCTCACGTTCAACTACAAGAAGGAGCTGGTGTTCTCCTACGATGTCACGTCGCTGACCGCTGCGAAGGCCAGTGGCGATTATACAGTTCGCCCAGCGAGCGCTGCAAGCACAAAAGAGGCAGCACCCGTAAGGCCCACGGCGCTCGAGATACGCGGGAGCCTGTACTTCCTCCACGGCGGGAACGACCTCGCTGTGGTCTGCAACACCGTTGCGCGCGCCTTCAAGGCCGACCGTTACGCCGTGGATTTTACCAACAAGTTCATCGCCACCGTCTACGACTGTAAGCTCGCGCTCTACGACATTGTCACCGGCTGCCTCATCGAGCGCGTGTCCGCCAACGTCGCGATCAAGGACGTCGCGATCGTCGACAGGCTCAAGTTCATCGGCCTGCTGGACACCGACGACGACTTCCACCTGCTCTTCAACCAGTCGTATCTGGACCGCGCGCAGAGCACGCTGCTTTCCACGCGGCGCGGGCGCTCCTCGCTCGGCCTTTCCCTGGCCAAGAAGGAGAGCGGCTTTGCCCGGGACATGGCGATGTACAAGGAGTTCGGTGCGCGCCCGGACGAGATTATCGAAGCGTTGCAGAAGGACGAGGTGCTGGAGTTGCTGAAGCTGATCGAGACCAACATCGATGACGCCGCCGCCAAGAGCGTGCTCGCGAAGATCCTGAGACTGAAGAGCCATTTGCTCGCGCCCGAGGATGTCGCGCGTCTGCATGCGCACATCGAGAAGGCCTGGGCTAAGAGCGAAGACGTGCTGGTCAAAACGCTCGGCTACCTCAAGGTATCGCAGAAGCAGCTGCTCTAAAGCTGGAACGATCTACATAGAGTTCCAGGGCGACCAGATTTGGTGATGGTTTCTATTAAACCTCCGTTAGTTTAGATATTTTCTATTTTTATAGCAGCTGCTACTATGGATAAGCGGTGGCTTTATCCTTGCCACTTCTTACTCCCTGGCCAAGCAGCGCAGCTTCGTGAAAATTTTAACGAAAACGTTGCACCCGTATGGGCACAGCTCGCTGATGAGTTCCTGCTTGAGCTGAAGATATACGAGACGAACAACTCAGGAAACACACAATAGCAAACCGCGCTTCCTGCCAAGCGCACCACGCACGCCATTTATACCAGTGCGCAGCCGCCGCCTTTAATTACCACAAAAATTTTCACCGATATGCGGAGCAAAGACATCGGCGACCAGCACGTCCGGCAGTTCGATGCGCTGTTCGGCAACGGTATACTGAGCAACGTGATCGCCAAGACGAACCCCATGGCGTTCAAGAAGTTCAAGCTGGTGTTCGAGGAGTTCGAGGTCCACCAGCCCTACTGGCCTGACGGCGCGATGCTCGACCGCCGGCTGCTGCCCAGGGACTGCAGGGAGCAGTCGCTGACGTACGGCGGCGCGTGCTTTCTGAAAGTGCGCCTTGAGTACGACGGGCGCGTGCTGTTCTCCGGATTCAAGCCCGCAGGCGTGTTCCCGGTGATGCTGCGGTCCTCGCTGTGCCACCTGCGCGCGCTGGCAGACAGCGCTGCGCCCGGCGATCTGCACAGGGTCTCTGAGGACCCGGACGAGGCCGGCGGGTACTTCATCGTCGGCGGCTACGACAAGATGGTGCGCTTCCACATCGCGTACAAGCGGAACCACATGTTCGTCGTGAAGGCCAAGTCCAAGGACGCGATGTACACCGATTTCAGCTGCATGATACGCTCGGTGGGCGAGGACGAGGTCGGCCAGAAGAACGAGATCAAGTACTGCGCGGACGGCAACATACTCTACAAGATGTACGTCCACAAGCGCATCTACCTCATTCCCGTCGTGCTGATTCTGCGCGCGCTGGTGAACACGACCGACGAGGAGATCTACAGGAGCATCGGCGCCGACAAGCGCGTCCTCACGCTGCTTGCGCGGATGCGCGAGATCGATGCGTATTCGCAGCGCGAGGCGCTCGGGTACCTCGGGAACCGCTTTCGCCCCGTGATGCGCGAGGAGGACCCGGTGGCGTGCGGCAGGGAGCTGCTGCGGCGCTACGTGCTCATCCACCTCAACAGCAACGAGGACAAGTTCAACCTCATCGTTGACTCGATCCGCAAGCTGCTGCGCTGCGTCGACGGGGAGATCGCGCCCGACAATATCGACCTGACGTCGAACCACGAGCTGTACACCGAGGCGCAGCTGATCGCGCTCTGCGTGCGCGAGAAGCTCGAGGAGATCAAACGCGCCTTCTACATCAAGATCCTGTCCATCGTGCGCCCGCGCATCAACACCGGCGAGTCGACCACCTCGCTGAACGCGTCCGAGGCCGCCGAGCTGCTCGACACGCTGTCGGAGGCGCAGGTGGAGCGCGCGATTAAGTTCTTCAACGCCCTCGACTTCTCGGTCGGCAGCAAGGTCTCCTCGTTCCTCTCCACGGGCAACCTCACGACGATGAGCTGCTCCGATCTGCTGCAAACGAGCGGGTTCACGATCATCGCCGAGCGCATCAACTTCTGGCGCTTCGCCTCGCACTTTGAAAGCGTGTCGCGCGGTGCGTTCTTCGCCACGCTCAAAATCACGTCTATCCGTAAGCTGCGGCCCGAGAGCTGGGGCTTCCTGTGTCCGGTGCACACGCCCGACGGCGCGCCCTGCGGTCTGCTGCTCCATCTGACGAAGAACTGCCACATCACGGCCGTCCCTGCCGCCTTCGACCCGGCTGTGTGCTTCGAGCACGGTCTTGTGCCGGCCAAGCGCCTTGCCGGCGCGGGCGTTCCGCTGTACTACAACGGTAAGCTGCTGGGCCGCACCGAGGGCCCGCGCGAGCTCGTGACTGCGCTGCGGCGGCACCGCTCGGAGCACAGGCTGTGCGTCGAGATCGCGTACGAGCACGGCCCGCTGGTCTACGAGGCGGTCTACGTCTCGGACGGGATGAGCGCGCTCATGCGGCGCGTGCGGAACCTGCGCACCGGCGAGGACGACTGGATCGGCGCCAAGGAGCAGATATTCCTGGACATACAGCTCGCGAAGTACGCCACGGACGACGCCTACAATGACTGCGACCGCGCCTGTGCCGACGCCTCCTATGCTACCAGCGCCCATGATAGCGTAACGGTTTCACCGCCTACTGTCGGGCACGAGTACGCCGAGATCGAGTGCAGCAACATGTTCAGCACCGTGGGCGCCTGCATCCCGTTCGCCGACTACAATCCGAGCCCGCGTAACATCTACCAGTGCCAGATGGCGAAGCAGGCCATGGGGGTGCCGGCTTACAACATGCGCACGCGGACCGACAACAAGATGTACTGGGTCAACTACCTCCAGACGCCCATGGTGCACACCGACGCGTACTCTGCGCTGGCGAAGTATCCGATCGGCTACAACTGCGTGGTCGCCGTGCTGAGCTACACCGCGTACGACATGGAGGACGCCGTGGTGATCAACAAGAGCGCGAAGGAGCGCGGGCTGTTCAGCGCGTACATCTACAAGAACGAGAAGTTTGTGCTGGCCAAGAACGCGTTTATTGAGTACACGCCGAGCGTCGGCACCGTGGTCAAGACCGACGACGTGCTGGTCAGCTACAGCAACGAGGACACGGGCCCGGGGGCGCACAAGTACACGGGGGCGGAGACCGGCGTGGTCGAGTGTGTGCGGGTGTTCACGAACGGGACGCCGTGCGTGACCGTCACGATCAGGATCGAGCGCAACCCGACGATCGGCGACAAGTTCTGCTCGCGGCACGGGCAGAAGGGCGTGCTCTCCATGCTCTGGCCGGAGGTGGACATGCCGTTCACCGAGCAGGGGCTGCGTCCGGATTTGATCATCAACCCGCACGCGTTCCCGTCGCGCATGACGATCGGCATGCTGCTGGAGAGCATGTGCGGCAAGGCAGCCATGGTGACGGGCGAGGAGCAGGACGCCACGCCGTTCGTCAAGAACACGTACTTCAAAGAGGATGAGACCGCCGGCGCCGCCGGGGCCTCCCAGCGCCGCAACATCGGCGAGGAGCTCGAGGCCTGCGGCTTCAACTACTACGGCAACGAGCCGATGTACTCGGGCATCACCGGCACGGAGTTCAAGACCGACATCTTCATCGGCTCCGTCTACTACCAGCGCCTCAGGCACATGGTCAACGACAAGTACCAGGTGCGCACGTCCGGCGCGGTGGTCGCTACGACCCGACAGCCCGTGGGCGGCAGGAAGAACAAGGGCGGTATCCGCTTCGGTGAGATGGAGCGCGACGCGCTCATAGCGCACGGCGTCTCGTGCATGCTCAAGGACCGCCTGCTGGACTGCTCGGACCGCGCCGAGTTCTACTGCTGCACCGCCTGCTCTTCCATTCTCTTCGCGAACGCGCAGGGCTGCGGCTGCGGCGGCAAGCAGGTGCGGCGCATGGTCCTGCCGTACGTGTTCAAATACCTGTGCAGCGAGCTGCTCGCCATGAACATTCGCGTCAAAGTAGAGTTATAGGTAAATTTATTCAATTCGGTGGTGCGGGTGGTGTTATAAGTGGATATTCAGTTTGATGATAGTTGTATATTGCATTTTGGCTATGTGTAACCTCTGTTCATTGCGAATGCGACGCAGCTCCTGTGTGTTCAGTGGTGTAGTGCACTGGCTGAGTTGCATCGGCCCTTTACTTATGGAAAATGTTCCAATGCAACAATCTCTTATCGGCAAGTTGACATGTGTTGTCGTCAGATGTAATTTCGCTGATGTGTTATATTGGGGTCGAGGCCAGTCATATGCATGCGGGTAATGCACCTCATGAGCTGACGGACATTAAACGCAATAAAGTAGCTTGCGGCGCCAGCCCCTATGACTCAGCTCGTATTTATTGTCGCTCTACTGCAGTGCGCGTGTACGGTGAGTAACATGCGTACAGACTCAGCTGAAACTGCACTTACCACTGCTGTATCTGATGCGCCGCCGCTGCAGGCGGCAAGCCCCAACCCACCGCTGTCTTCTGCGCACAGCCCCAGCGAAATTCTGGGGAATGCAGCAGATAGCATAGCTTGGCAGCACTCATTCGTTAAGATCCTGTACGACAAGCATACCGCGGCTATTCGCAAGCTCGAGGAGAGCCTGGACTACTTTGCCAATAGCCACTACGCCGAAGTAAAAAGGCTTTTGGCGGGGCTCGCAAACAAGCACCCGGTAACCGGGAGTACACCATTCGCAGGATTCAGCATGGAGAAACGCAGTCCAGGGAGCACTCAGATTTACGACGGCTCATTTTTCAAAGAGCTGTACTTTGCTGGCCAGAGCGAACTGGAGAATGCCTTTAGTGAGGTACGCCAGAAGCACCCCGCTTTCTTTGAGCGTTACAGGGGCGATGGGTTCACTTTTCGCTCTGCGCAGCTCTCAAGATCGGCCCCGCTCCAGTATGCCAAGGCGCGTAACGCGTACAGGGGGAGATCTGCTGGCCCTCCAGCTCCGATCAGTATCCTCAGTTTGGAGTACTCTATACCGCAGGGCATCGCAGCCATACCGCAGTTCTATTCGAGCATTTGCGCGCGCGTGAGCAACTTGCTTGCGAAGGGGGATACCTACTACGAGGGCGTGCATCGAAAAGTGGCTGAGCGTATCTCGAACAACGATTACGGCCTCACCAAGTCAGAGAGTGCTCAGTTTGCAAGGAACTTGGACTCATTCTACAACGATACTGTAGAAATGTGCACCGATTTAATGAAGCTCGTCAGGAATGAGATAGAAGCCACCCTCCAGCTGAATTCAGAGCTCAGAGACTCCATCTTAACTGCTTCCGTCGCGCAAAATGAATAAATGTGTCAGAGGTTGCTGTTCACTGTACGTATCCGAGTGCATAGGCTGAGCTTTGTGGGTATCTACTCGGGTTTTTACTGGCTCCGTGAGTCAACACCGAATCATCGCCGCTAGCCAAAAGTTACAGGCCGTGCATCTGCGGCTGAATTATTCTTGAGAACTTGCGCCGCAAATAACAGAAAAATCGGCCCTGATCTGATATGCCATATGAAAATTAATGACTAGGCGCGCCGCACGATCTCAATATTAGACTTCTTTGTCCCGTTCCAACTTGCCTGCACTATACTGAATGTAGAAGGAGCGCAGCCTCGATATTGCCTGCGCCCTGGAGGCCTGTTCAAAAAATTAACTCGTACTGCCCTTATTTTTCATTTATCACCGCAAAGCAAAAACGATTCTTGAATACCGTAAATTAGAGCTTGTACATACAGAATACTGCAGTAACTTCAGCATGGATGGATTTCCTTCGTCCATTTTGAGTAGCAGTAAGGCAGCCTGTTCTGGTCTTAATACCGCAAGCGCTTTGCAGTTTTCACCCGAGTTTGCTATCCGATCCGGGGCCACCCGCTTCGCGAGCCGACCGGAGAAAAATTAAAATTTTTGCAAACCGCTCCATGTCGTCGTTCTCGCTCGTGCAGTTCGAGGACAACGATGGGAAGGCGCTCAGCGAGGTGCTCCAGGTCCCCAACATGATTGAGGTGGCGCAGCTGCGCCAGCTGATCAACACGACGCAAGATCTCTACATCGACGGCGTGCTGCTGCAGTCCACGCTCGAGGGCGGGCTGACACAGGAGCAGCTGCGCAACGTCGAGCAGATCAAGAAGATCCGCCTGAGCAAGGACATGCCGTCCACGCAGCCCGCGTTCTACTGCTCGAGCACCTACAGCGGCCATGAGGGGCCGGTGCTCGCGGTGAAGTTCTGCGGCGACTGTCTGGTGACCGCCGGCGGCGACAAGACCGTCAGATTCTGGGACTTGATCAGCAAGACGCAGTACGCGATCACCCAGAAGCACAGCCACTGGGTCGTCTGTCTCGACGCCAACGATGAGTTCGTGGTGTCGGGCGGGATGGACCGGCTGCTCAACCTCTACGACCACAGGGGCAACCACCTGCGCACCATGGCGCGCCACCGCGACGGGGTCGTGGCGGTGCGCTTCAGCGGCAAGAACATCGTGAGCGTCTCGCGGGACTGCTCGTGCATTGTCTGGAACACCGACGGCGCGGTGCTCGCGAGCTGGGCGCACAACAAGCCGATCAAGGCGCTATGCACCAGTGCCGAGTACGTGCTCACGGGCGGCGCCGACCGCACAATCCGGGTGTACAAGGACTACAAGCACCACTGCGATCTGGTGGGCCACGGCGCGCAGGTCAACTGCATAGAGATGCACGGGCGCTACGTCGTGTCCGGCGATGACGACGGCACGATCATCATATGGCGGGACTTCGTGCTCCACAAGCGCGTGATGCACAAGCGGGAGGTCATTTCGCTGAGCATCAGCCCCAACGGCCTGCTGTTCGCGTCGGGCTCCTTCGACAAGACCGTCAAGTGCTGGAGCCTGGAGACCGGCGAGACGCTGGCGTCGTACTACCACGTGAACTCCGTGTACAAGGTCAAGGTCATGAACGATCTTGTGATATCGTGCTCGAAGGACAAGACCATCCGCATGTACAAGCCGAGCGCCAAGAAGTGCGTGAGTGACCTGGTCTGCGACGACGAGGTGTATGACTTCGATAAGCAGGACAGCCACCTTGTCTGCGGGACCAAGGGCAACAAGGTGTACTTCTTCAACTAGCCCATCCAGCGTTTTAATAAATTTGTCGTATCGTTTTCATTATGTAACAAGTGGCCCCCGGGGAGCCGACTGATTTGTGAAGTGAAAGCGGTTGGCTAAACTAAATTGATTGATCGCGTTTTGCCTTATCTGCACGGCCAGCAATGCTATAGGATAAAAATGTATTGTGTTGAGAGTTGCTGATGCTGCTTCTTTACCGCTTAGCCGCAGAACGATGGTTTGACGCATTTGCTCCTTAAGCGAGGCTCATGCTGTGACGGTCGAGATTTACCCAGTTGGACACTGAGCACGTTCGAGGCAGTGCGTACCTACACTTGGGCTTCTAGAGCACGAGCTATACAAAACAAGTATCCGCTTAGTATAGGGTGAATACGCATAGACATAACCTCCTTCAGGTAATTTTGACAGACCGGAGAGGCCATTTTTACAGAAGCGTTCTTCCACAAAGCCTGGACGCCAGTTATAAATTTTCAAAAAATTTACCTGTTCTAATGGTTATTGCTGCCATATGGGGCATCGCTGCGGTTTTTGCGTCTGACCCAGAGGAGACAGCGGATGAGTGCTGTGTGCAAGAATCGAAGAGCAAGTCGATAAAGCATGAGATCAGCCCGCTTCCGGGGCTTTTTTCAGATCCTCCTAAGTACGACCGCGACCTGCTTTCTAAACTGAGTCTGTTCACCTACAAATCTACGAGAAAAAGGATTTCTAGACGTTTCAAAACTGATGCTAAGTCGTTCACACATAATGTAATAGTTAAAAGGATAGTTCAGTTCATAGCAGGGCACATTTTGCTGAACCCTAACCCTCTCGATTGCATACGGAGCTACATCGCGGGAGTAACAGGCCTCACAACACATGCCATGCTCGCGGAAATACTACGCAACTATACGGCAATGCCAGAGGACAATGCTGCGCAGTTAAGTAGTGCGCGCGATGGTGTCCTGGTGTTACTCGACGAGAAAATCAGATCAGTGTGCGGCCTCGCGCCCAGTGAATTCCTGAGCAGGAAGGGCGCCGGCTTTGAGATGTACGACATTCTGGTGTACCTATTTAGAGGTCAGGATAGAAAGTGCGAGGCGAGCAAGGAAGCCGTTCGTGAGAAGTTCAGGAAGATCCTTGAGTCCGGATACGAAGATATGAACTACGAGCCAAGCCCGACTTATGATAAGATAATGGAAATGGTCAAGTATCTGCGAGCTTTTAATGCCAGAGATATTTTCAATGAATATCGCCTTCGCAACATCATCATGAGTTTTATTACCTCGCAAACGGACGCTAGAGCTTTGCGCATGTTGGAGAAAATCGGGGCTGACAATAGTTTGCCGAGGAGAATTGTGTATAAAAAAATCACAGCCGCTGAGATTCTCGACCATATGATAAACGATAGCAAACACGTGAATGTCGAATTTGCACTGATGTACATTCCCTATCTCAAAATGAAGCGGGTGGAAAGCCGTGAGATGCAAGCAGACAATACTGGATGGGAGATAGGACAATTTCGTAGGTATTTTGTTGGAAAAATACAGAGGATAGAGGCTCTCTGTGCTGATCAGCGCTTATTGATTCATCTGCCAACCGAAACGCTGTATTACTTAATTCATCAGAGTATTAGTGCCCCTATGCTTGTTCCTGGCCTATATGACCATTTTGTTTCAAACTGGCAGAGACTCCCTGAGGCTAGCATCTTTGAGTTACTAGATCACGCGCATGCATATGCACTGAAAAACATCTATTCGAACCACCGAGATGTGCTTGAGCTCCTGCTACGTGGACTAGGATCCGATGTAGAACAAGGCTGGAAAGAGCACCGGGCAAGAGCGACAAAGACGGGGACGCCTGAGCCTGAGCCTGAAGACGATGCTTATATCAGCATTTGTAGCGTTGATCAAACTTTGCTAGTGCTTCCTGATTAAACTGCTTTATGATATGATTTGTTCAGGCTTCGCTGCACGTAACTGTTTGCGCGGAACAGAGGTCCCAACAGATTCAGAGCTGTGCTTTTTGGAAGCTGAGCTGCCCACTGGAGGCCCTATTGCTCATGGCCTTGCTGCGGACCTCTTGCGGAGAGTGGTAGGAGGCACAAAATGTTAAATTCGATGAGCTAGTCTATGACTTGTAAGCAAAGCACTACAAACCACCACAAATGTATGCTCTGCGTACGACCATTAATAATCTCTCCATAATGAGTATAGTACTTGTTTAGTTACATTTTCTGCGTCTGTAGAGGCCTTTCGAGAGCACGTCTTCCAAGTACCGACGCGGATGCTTATCCGAAAACAACCGACTGATTATTATTATTATTAAATATTTATTGAAAGCGGTAAAGCGCAAAAGGCCGCACTGTACAGCGAGATATCTAAGAAAACTCGCCACGAAAAGCTGTACAGGGCACGTGCCAACGAGCGTGTGTCAGTCGCCGACTCTTCCCGTTAGCTTAGCCATGGGAATGTATCACCGCAGGACGAGGCGCGGTATTGCCTTATGCAAGACCGCAATATGTTCGCAGATACGAGCGTTCTCTGCCCTCACTGTCGCTCCCGCCACAAGACCGTTGACCACCTGGCGACCCAGTGCGACCGCATGCTGTACCACGACTATATGCGGCGGCACAACGAGGTTGTTCGGTGCATCCACCTCTGCCTCTGTCGCAAGTATGGACTGAAGGCCCTTCCGCGTATGCGGACCCATGCAGTCCAAGAGGTGGTTGCCAACGAGAATGTCGAGATCAGAGTCGACATGCGCATTAACACCGGAATCAAAATCCAGGCCAACAGGCCCGATATTTTGGTTCACGACAAGAAGCGCAAGGAAATTATCCTGATCGAGGTGGGTATCACTGGCCAAGACAGGCTCCATACTGTGGAGACTGAGAAGGCCCGGAAATACGACGTGTTGGCGAACAAGCTGAAGCAAGAGATGCAGTGCAAGACCAAAACAATATCTTACGTGATGACATGGGACGGAGTGGTTACGAAGTACCACCGAAAATACTCGAAGGAGATCGGTATTACCGACTCCATCGAGGCCTACATCCAGATGATCGTGCTCAAGAAAACGCTGGAGAGCATTTCCTTCGACTACCGCCGCGGGTTCGAGCCCGAGGACGCATCGGAGGAGCCAGCGGGGGCGCTGAACGGAACGGACTCGAAGGGCGCAAGCTGCCTAGCAGCGGCGACTCAATAACAACACTATGATAACATGTAACCTCCAATAAATTTATTATT
>JALRLY010000273.1:67550-124509 GCA_023647555.1 Pancytospora philotis
TCCCGTAAAAATAACCAGCTCAGACCAACATAAACACCTGGGCTCTAGCCCCAATCGTACACGGTGGTGCATAGATTGATCCTGCGCTTTTATTTTAGTCAGCCGCACACTGACTTGCTGTTACTCATGCTGAGGCGCTGGCAAGCCAGGCTGACACATTTCTCGTACACGTTAGTGTAGCGCGCTGGCGCTCCGCTGCAATTCTGCGCCATAGTTGTTCTTTCTCGGCCCCACGGCCGTTCACAATATCCAGCGTTGCTTGGTGGACATTTCCACCCATCAGCCAGCTTAGCGCTTGCCTACGCCATCTGCCCGGGCATCTTGCGCTGAGCTTGAGCAAGGTCTCCCCCACTATCTGGGCTCTCCCATCGGCATGTATCCGGCAGTCTAGGAGGATATGTTCTATGCTCTCCTCGATTCTTTCGCTGCACCCGAGGCATCTACCCAGTTCGGCACCCGGTAGTCTGTTCATGCGCACGAGGTCATTGTACGTGATCAGTGTCCCTAGTCTGCACTTAACCAGGAACCTCCTTCCTTCGTTGCCTCTCCCGTTCAGTGCCTGCTTCCTGATGCAAGGGCCCCCTGACAGCTTGAGCGCTGCCGCGCGCTCGTGGGTCTTGCTCTTCGGGCTGAACTTCTGGATGCCCTTAAAGTATTCAGCCAGCTTGGCTTTCATCACCTTCCTGTGGTCGTCCGTGCTGATGCCTGTGCGGTGGAGGGCGCCTGCCACTAAACAACCGACTGAAATAGCAAAAGGATAAAAGCGAGCGAAACAGATTTAGTTGATAAAATCGTAGCTTAAAACACAACATAGTGCACAATCCTTCAACAAATTTACTTGCCTCATCTCCGCCGCTTCTTGCGCTTGTCTTCCTCCTCGCTGGACTCCTCCTCTTCCTCTTCGTCGCTGCTGGCCAGCGAAGCTTCGTCGCTGCCCTCCTCCTCCGAGACTGAGATGTCCGACATGTCGTCGCTGGAGGTCGTGGTGCCCACCGAGCTCAGAGAGCTGTCCGAGTCCTCCTCCTCGCTCGAGACATCGCTCTCCTCCTCGGCGTCCTCCTGCAGGAGCTCCACCCAGGCGCCCGAGCTGTAGAAGCTGACAGGATCGTTCATGATCGCGCCCAGCAGGTTGGGCCAATTCAGGTTGATCTTGGTCTCCATGAAGACAATGTTGTGGCTGTCGAAGAGCTCCTTCATGTAGGCCAGCCGCGTGATCTCGATCGAGTTGATGGCCGCCACCGGGCGCGCCTTGTTCTTGAACACGAAGACGACATCGAAGGTCTTGGTGACAAACGTGACACGCTCGAAATTGACGATCTCGACCTCATCGAAGTTGAGCACGAAGAAGGGCGGCTCGGCGATCGACACGAGGCACTCGTTGGAGATGGACACGTACGCGGCCTCCTTCGAGTGCACACCGAGGAACCCGCGCTCGGGCCGCTGCACCTTCAGGCTGGTCTCCTGCTCGATGCGATCGGCGAAGAAGCCGAACTCAGAGTTGATCTTGTTGTTCTCCATCTCCTCCTCTTCCTGCTGGATCTGGTCGATGTAGTCGTCCTCGCGCTTGCTCGTGTCGTGGTAGCTGAATCCGTACTTCCTGAAAAACTGGAGATTCAGCGTGGGCTTCCCAAGGACAATGATGGGCTCCTTGAGGTTGAAGTGGAGCAGCGCCTTGGCCTCGAAATCGCCCTGCTCGAAAAAGATGTTCTTGATCGCGGAGAAGAGGAAAATGATCTCGCCGTACTTGAATCCGTTCTCGTGCAGCTCGAGGTTCCCCAGCACCTTCTTGGAGGTCGCCTTGACATCCGTGCGCATGTAGAGATCGGTCAGCGCGTACTTTTTGAACTTCTCCTTCAGCCCGGCCTGTGCGGTCACGTGCAGCGTAGGCTTATTGAAGGCCTTCTTCATTTCGTTAACCTGGACCAGCAACGCATCGGCGTTCCGCACCTTGGTGGTGATCGACTTCACGAAGGTGTCGTAGGCGTGGGAGCCCTCGCCGCTCTCCGGTGCGTCGCCGCTGTCGCAGGCCGGAGCGTCCTGCGCGCCCCTGCCCTCGAGCTCGGCCTGCATCTCCCTCGACTCCTTAAAATTGAAGCGCAGCTGCGAGCCGTCGCCAGCGAGCGAGACGTTCTTGATGCAGGTGATGTGGAAGGGCACGGAGTAGCTCAGCACGGGCACGCTGACGTAAAAGTTGTCCCAGTCCAGAGCAACGGCGGGCGACCGGGGCACGTACATGTCCTTCTCGTACGTGGCTATCGCCTTGGCATTCGGCACGGTGTTCTCCTTCGTGTCCTTCCCGCGCTTGTAGTGCTCCAGACGCTCCTCAATAAGCGCGTCGAGCAGCTCCTTCTGGTGCTCTTTGATCTGCGCGACGAGCATCGCGTCGTTGCCCTTGTTCCGGAAGCGCATTCTGCTCTCCGAGTATTCCTCCTTCGCGTCCTTCTTGGTCACGAAGACTGGGAAATCCTTCAGCAAAAACGTGTTGCAGAAGCGGTTGTCGATGTTCAGGCAGAAGACCATGTCGGTCTCCAGCGTGAAATCGTCACCAAAGTCCCTCTCGACGGCCATCAGCCCGAGGGTGCACATGCTCACCTCCCGGTCGTAGCCCTTGCTCGCGGCGTAGCTGCGCGCCTGCGACAGGACGGACAGCGAGCCGCTGCCGGGCTTGGCGACGGAAAGCACAAAGCGCTGGATGTCGTACTCGGCCGTCAAATCGGTCATAAAACCGCGCGCTATCTCCGAGCAGTAGCCCCTGTAGCGGATCCCGAGCCGCAGATGGTCGGGAGACTCCTCGGGGTCGAAGGCGTACTCTATCAGATTGCTGTCAATCCCGCGGATGGGATCGTTCATGTAATTCTCGAGCGTCTCCTTGCTGAAGCTGTGGTCGCGCAGCAGATCGATCCCCTTCTGGAGCAGGTAGTTGCACGCATGGCCGCTCTTCTGCACCAGATCGAGCTCGTTGCTCTCCTTTACAGAGAGCACGCGCGCCACCTCGCCGCAGACATCGGTGTGCGGCAGCCGCGCCAGCACCCGCTTGCAGAACTCCCCGTGCATGCTCTTCTCGTCCGCCACGCCGAACGGCTCGGGCCCGTACTGCCCCGCAAGCTCGCCGAGGACGGCGTCGAGGTTGGAGTCGTCCTTGTTCTTCACGACCACGCGCAGACCGTCGATCTGCTGCAGAAGCAGCGCCTTCTTCGCCGAAACCACCGCGGTGGGCGCGGGCCCGAGCAGCAGAATCGTCTCGGGGAACTCGTACCCGAGCAGGTAGTGGAACAGCGCCGAGTTGATGTTGAATTCCTGCACATCCACGGCCTTCCCCAGCATGACCAGAAGCGGCCTCTTCACGCCGGCGGACAGCAGCTTGGCGCGCCTCATGAACTGGCTTCCATTTAACTGCAGATTCTCCATTAGGGCTCTAAAAATTTTGCCTTGTTCGTGTCAGATCAGATGGGCCGCGCGCGGAGCAGTGGCTGGGAGCGCAGAGCTAGTGGCTGGGAGCGCAATGCTTTGGTAGGAAATCGGCGCTTGGATGCATGCAATTGTGCCAATAGGCGCCTTTTACGCATGTTCATGATTTTGTGGTACAGCTCGAATCAAGAAGTATAAAAATGAGTAATGGAGCATCACTACACGTATATGTACGCAATGATGATGCTTTAAGCTGCCCACTGCATGCGCATCCACCGCCAGTGCTGGACGCACCGTCCGCCGACTCGGTAAAAATTTTGCAGCACGACGAACGGCCAGCCAACAGCAAAGCAGCACTCTAAAAACTCTAGATAACGAGGAATTTATCTATAGGACTTCTGATATCTGGCACGCGCACCCGGACCGCCGTACTTCTTGGCCTCCTTCCTTCTGGTATCTGTGACAATCGCGTATCTGTCGAAGGCCATGATCGCGTTCTTGACCTCGCGGCGCTTGTATTCGTCGGAGTAGGTGCCGAGGTAGGCGAGGATCGCGCGCACGAACGCCTGTCTGCCGGCGTAGATGTTGCCGACGTGGGAGGACGCCTTCTCCGTGGTGATCTCGAAGTCGAGGCCGTCGGTGACCTCGGGCTCGAGCAGCCTGAGGATCTCCTCGTACTTCGCAACCATGAGCTTGTCGGTGTGGATGCCCATGGGGACCTTGTTGATGCGGATTTCGAAAGCACCGGTGTTGCGGCACACGCAGGTCGCCACCGCGGACTTCTTCTCGCCTCTGGTTGTGACAAGCTGGCTCATGTGGGTAAAAATTTTTTGCAATTTTTACCCTATGAAGAGGAACAACGCCATACCGAGCAACCACTTTGGGAAGACCGCGATCATGTACAAGACGTGGTTCGACCAGCCCGCGAAGGCCACGAAGCGCAGACAGCTCAGAAACAAGAAGGCCGCGAGAGTGTTCCCGATGCCCATCGAGAAGCTGCGCCCGATCGTCAGATGCCCGACCATCAGGCACAACCGCAAGCTCCGGCTCGGCCGCGGCTTCACCGCCGAGGAGTGCCAGGCCGCCGGCATCGAGTACCAGTACGCGCGCACCATCGGCATCTCTGTCGATCTGAGACGCGCGAACCAGAACGAGGAGAGCTTCAACACGAACGTCCAGCGTATCAAGGAGTACATGAGCAAGATCGTGATCTACAAGAACAAGGAGGAGGCGCTGAACGCCGGGGCCACGCAGCACCGCGGCGCGATCATGCCTGTGTACAACAGCACGCCTGTCGTGAAGTCGGTCTCTGCCTCTGAGGTCGCCTCATATAACTAAATCTATATTCCTAGTCTGTGCTTTTTAACTACTTCGTTGTCAATTGCATCTGTTCCGTGCTGTCGCTGCCATTCTGGCCGGCCTCGCTTGTGAAACGGCTCAGACATCGGCGGAAATCGAGGGCAGCGCTTCGCCACTGCATACAACGCCATGGAACAAATTTATTTGCAGCGGCTCAGAGATCCTCGTTGAGCCATGAAAACTCCTGCTGCGCCTGCTTCGCGTCGGCCTTGCTCAGCCGGTCGCTCCCCAGCATTACGCGCGCCAGCTCGGTCTTGGACGTGTCGGCGAGCTCGCTCGCGATGATCTTGCAGCAGAGCTCCAGCAGGAACAGATACTCGAGGTAGTTCGCGGCGTTGCAGATCCGCAGGACCTCCTCGGCCGGCCGCCCCTCGAAGAACTCGAAGTGCTCGTTCGCGAAGAATATCTCGAGGTAGTTGTAGTTGCGCTTCAGGCTGGAGTTGTCCAGCGCCATGAAGCTGTGGATCGTCCTGAGCGTGTGCGCGTCGACCTGCAGCGGGATGACGCCGCTGTCGCTCGCGCCGTCCATGACGTTGCGCAGCAGGTTGCTCTTGCAGGCCAGCCTGTCCTCGATGTCGATGGTCTCCCCGTCCGACGTCCGCAGCTTGACCATTTTCGTGGGCTTCGTTGGGGCGGGAGCTGATATGAAACGCTTGGCAACAGAATGTAAGCGGGTGGCCCAGTATACATTCGAAGCGTTGAACGATGCGTAGCTATTGCAGCACTTGCTGATACGCAATGAATGTCCGGCATTCCAGCTTATGGCTGGATGGTAGAGCTACATGGCACTGGGCGGGGATTCAATCGTCCACAAGCTATTCCTGGATTTATAGAGCATCAGCGCCATATACCCTGTGCTTTACAACCCGGCATGTCCGCGCCCAGAGCTTTCCCGCGAATTTTGAAAATTGCTGGTGAAATATTTTTCAGATGATTCTGCGAAGTTGCTGTACAGATGAGCTGTAACACGCCCGGAATCTAGTGAAACAGCTGCTACGCGCGCTACTTGATATTTGATACCGCTATAAAAGCCAGCAGGAGCTTTTGTGGCCTTGGCTATACACCAGCAGTCTAGATCGAAGAAACTCAATCAGCCAGTGCGGCATTTTGAGCATATCGGGCCGCGCCCCTAGTTCTACGCAAGAGCGGTACCGCTGCTACAGCAAGCGCCTTTAATCTAAATACCAGGTTAGGCTTTTTATACAATGGACATTCAGTCGGCGTGATAGTGACAATAATATTCAAAATTACATTTTTCGGGGTTACCGAGGGCGAGATCGCCAAGAATACAGCTGCGAAATATAAAATACTTGATTAATTGGTGATCAAATATATTAAATAATATTGCTGGGTATTCAGCGCCTTCCCGCACGAATATGTGCTGGTTAGCGCTGGTGCATTTGCAAATTGCTGATAGGGCTCATATAAACACAAAGGCCTATCACTTTTTCTGTCGCCGCAGCCCGCGCCGACCAGAATTAGGCTCTGAATCAATAGATCAAAATTACTAGAATCGCCGCATCAGAGACAAAAAGGTTTGGCGCGGTATAATACGCCTCGCAGATCATTTTCTAAAGTATTTAACAGGACCGAGCGGCCCCCGGATGGGCACAGACATTCTACAACGACTTAATTTACTCTGTGCTTCTCTGCACCGGGGACAGGCCAAAAATGTTTTGTGTATAAGCGAGTCGCATGTGCGCAGGGTGGATGCGGGCGCGTATGCGGGCGCCAGCTGCATCGGCTGCTTCCAGCCCACGTGCGGTGCTGGCGTGACCGCGGCCGAGAGCATCAAGCTGCTGGTGGTGTCTTTTAAGCTGCGGACTCAGTCTGAAGTTCATTTTTCCTGTATCTGCAAGATCCTCGAGACGCGCCGGTGCTCGCGCGGCTACTCGCGCCAGGCCCTCGAGTACGCGTGCTGGGACGTGCTGCGCGGCCTGCTGCAGTTCGTGGCGCCGGAGAGCAGCGAGAATGAGATACTGTTCTGCGCCATGGGCGCGCTCTACCGCGTGCTCTCGCAGCTGCATCTCTTTCTGCCAAAGCCCTACCAGCTGGGGCTGCCCGACCTCACCAAGCTGCATACTATTATGGCAGGGCGCGAGACTGGCGTGCTCGATCCCGCGGCGCTGATCGAGATCGGCGATGCAATCGAAGCGATTGGGCGCCAGAGCGAGGATTTCGAGAACGTGGATATACCGGACCGGGACGTCATATGCCGCTGCTTCTACGCCGCGGTGCAGCACTTTTTCACCGCCGACTGCGCCCCCTCCCACAGCATCCGCACCGTGTTTGAGGAGGTGCTCCCGCGCTACTTGTACTTTCTGAAGTCGAAGAACATCCGCACGCTGTCTGAGCAGCTGATCTACATCTGCATGAACACCGCGCCCCTCACAGCAGCCAGGTTCTACAGCTCCGCGGACATGGTGCGCGTTATCACCGCGATCGTGCGGGAGGGCGCGTTCGATATGCTGCGCGAGCTGCGGTTTGTGAACGTCGCTCTGGCGTTCGAGGACATGCTCTGGCTCATACGCAACGAGCTGATGGCGGCCGACGTCGCCGGCGATGATTTCTGCGCGGTTTTCAGGTACTTTGCCGATATGGGCTTCTACACCAACCGGCGCATCCACGAGATCGTCGATGCGTGCATCGTGGAGTACCAGGGAGCCGGCGGCGCCCCCAGGTATCGGCTGTGGAGCGGGATACAGTTCGTGTACGACCACCTGGAGCCGCGCAGCCTGCGGTCGGTCGATATGCTCGGCATCGTGCAGAAGCACTACGACTGCGACTCGTTCGCCAGCCCCGTCTTCATGCGGTTCTTCATCAAGTTCTACAAACGCCTCAATACCAGCGAGTTCGTCGCGCTGCTCGACACAATGGACGACCGGCTGACGCACAGCATGGTCCTCTTCATGTGCAGCATGCTGGGCTCGCGCAAGGCCGATATGGCGCGGCTCAAGTGTATCCTGGCGTGGCACCGCTTCGCGGCGTCCGTCCAGATCGGCGAGGTCGTGCGCCTCGTGACGGGGTGCAGGATTATCACCAAGGACAACTTCCTCAAGTTCGTGGACTACGTGGAGAAGAACGGACGGCACCCGGGCGTGATATACGCGCTCTTCCAGCACTTCCCGCCGTGCTTCTACACCAGCCTCGTGAGCACGCGCCTTGACTACATGATCATGCTCTGCGAGCGGGTCTGCACGATGGACCATGTGCTCCGGATACTCCCGCTGCTGGACGACGTGATTCTCCTGCAGAATATCTCCAAGCGCTCGGTCAGCCGGATCTTCTCGCACATCGGCGCCTCCGTCCGCAATAGCCGCTACATCACAGCGACCAAAATCGTAAACTGCGATGTGCCCTTCTACTACATCTACTTCCTGAACACCGTGAAGACCCTGCTGCACTCGGGCTGCTGCGACATGGACCTCAAGATAACGATAACCCGGATGCTCGGCTCGCCGCTGTTCGACCGCCTCGTAACGCTGCAGCACATCAAACGGGTCTCGAATGTCCTCATCAAAGAGAAGCGCTACACGCTGGTGGTCAAGAAGCTCGAGGGCAAGATGCAGACAGAGCTAGCATCTGATTAAATATTGTGTTTAGTGGGTGGGTGTATATTGCTGTTGCAGTATATTTGCTTTTAAAGCATTTTTATAAAAGTGCTACGAACAGCACAAGCAACACATCCAACAAAAAACTAAACTCAATAAACACAACCTAAATATGATGTTTAATTGTCTGGTTTTTCTTTTTTGTCAGTGGATGATGCCTGCTGCGAACTGCCATAGCTAGCGGGCCTGTACCCGGGGCTCGTGGGGCTGTAGCCCGGCGTGGTGGGCGTATAGCTCGGACTCCTCGGCGCAGAGCTGAACCCCCTCGGCGTGTACGCTGGACTCGCGGGAGAGTACGTAGGGCTCAGCGGCATGTAGTTTGGCGTAGTGGGGGCGTAGCCGGGGCTCTTCGGCGCATACCCGAACGCGTCGGGCGAGTACGCGGGGCTATGCGGCGAATACGTCGG
The DNA here is from genome assembly GCA_023647555.1 of Pancytospora philotis. Taxonomy (NCBI): domain Eukaryota; kingdom Fungi; phylum Microsporidia; genus Pancytospora; species Pancytospora philotis. Next base: position 76,336 of record JALRLY010000273.1, read on the forward strand.
ACTAGAGGGCCTGTAGCCCGGCGTGGTCGGCGTGTAGCTCGGACTCGCGGGCCCGTAGCCAGGGGTGGTGGGCGAATAGGACGGGCTCGCGGGCCCGTAGCCCGGCGTAGCTGGCGAGTACATCGGGCTCGCCGCCGAGTACGCCGGATTGGTGTGCCTGTAACTCGGCGTGAGAGGCGCGTAACCCGGCGAGAGCGGCGAGTAGCCCGGAGTCATGCCAGAGCCCTGGGCGTAGAGCGGAGTTACGTCCGGCGAGAAGGCCATGGGCGAGAAGGCCGAGGAGGAGACCGAGCCCGGGTTTATCTGCGGCGACCAGTTCATCTGGCTCGAACTCGAGACAGGGCTGTAGCAGATGGCGGCCGAGTGCTCCATCGCGACCGGCACAGCGGTGTCCTGGGAGTAGCTGAGCTTCTTGGTATCGAGCACGAGCTGCACATTTCCGGTACCGAGCGGCGCCAGCTGGCCCATCATGATGTTCTCTGTGATACCCGAGTAGTTATCGATCTCAGCGTTCACCGCAGCATCGAGGAGGATGTCCACGGTCTGCTCGAAGGAAGCACGCCGAAGCGCACCAGCACCGGCCTTGTTGACACCGTGTCTGGTGATGCCGGTGAGGAATCCCTTGACCGTCATGACATCAGCGAGCAGAGCCAGGTGGCGCTGGTTCACGTACGAGCCGTTGGCTTCTATGACAAAGCTGAGCTCGTTGAGAATCGACTGGCGCGCGGCCTCGATACCAAGCACCGATGCAATCGTAATGAAATCGTTGGTCACAAGCTTGCTGCCGTGCACACACGGATGGCTGAGCAGCGTCTGGAAATTCACACCGTCGGTGTCCAGGCGCCACGCATCCCCGTTGCTCGAAATGTACGCCTTGCGCACATTCTCCAGCCCCTGTATATGAATCTTCATAATGCTGGAGATGATGGCATTGTAGAACTGCAGATGCGCATCGCTGGTGTCGGACTCGGAGCCGGTCTCCACGCTCTCGAGGAAGCGGACGCGGATGACCGGGCTCGTGTCGTTCTCATCGCTCGTGATGGTGTGCGAAATGCTACCGTAGAGCTCTCTGATCTTAGAAGCGACCGTCTCTAGAGAAAGATCCTTGGCAACGAGCAGCGCACGGTCCACCTCGAGCCGCACAACGAACCTGCCCAGCGCATCGAAGTCCACATCGTCGTCGGGCATCTCGAAGTACGGATCGATGAAGTGTCTGTCAGCCTCTATTACGGTGGACCGCGGGTCTGGGTCGTACACGAGCTGTGTGGCCCTGCACACGTGCTTCATAGAGCAGTACTCGATCTGGGTCTGCGCGTGGCGGGCAGCAGCAATGCTCTGACAGTACGGATGCACAAGCACGACCTTCATCGAGGGCGTGCGGATGCTCTGCGACACATTTATGATTTCATTGAGACGCGGCACGCCCATCGTAACGGTGGAGGCAACACCAGCCAGGTGGAAGGTATTGAGTGTCATCTGCGTGGCCGGCTCTCCGACGGACTGCGCAGCAAGAGTGCCGACCATCTCAAAGGCGTTGATTTTGGCCTTTAAGAGCCGCCGCGAAACATCAGCCAGCAGAGCATCGAAAGCAGAGGGGGTGAGCAGACCAAGCACGGTCTTGACAGCAAGCGAGGCGCGCAAATAATAGTCCAGAATAGCATTGCCGGTGAGGAGCTGCTTCACGCCCGCGAGAATCCTGTATGGAGAGACCGATGCATTCTTAGCAAGCTGCGGGCATGAGTGCCTGTCAAGGAGACGGCGGATATTGACCGGCGAGGCAAAGCGGTGCTGGAGAAGATCCTTATTGCTGTAGAGGTACTCGTACTCCTTGTCCAGCAGCTTCTGCAGCTCCACATCCTCGCGCAGCAGCTCGTGTACGTCCGCCGACACGCGTGCGCGCGGAATCGCGTATTCAGTCTCGATAAAATTGTCGATGAAGAAGCGCGACTTGAAATCGGCGAGGTCCAGAGAGACGTTCTCGAGATGCGTGGCATCAAACGCATCATCACCGTAGATGAACTGCAGGATGGTACCGGTCTCAGTGCGCACAGAGTAGTCGTGGTGCACGGTGGCGCCCTCCAGCGCCTTCACAAGGCGGCGCTGGATGTAGCCGGTCTCTGCCGTCTTGATCGCCGTATCGATCAGGCCCTCACGCCCGCCCATCGCGTGGAAGAAAAACTCACAGGGCGACAGGCCAGTCAGATAAGAATTCTCGATGAAGCCACGGGCACGGGCAGAGAAATCGTACTTGCAGAAATGCGGCAGCGCCCGCTCAATGAAGCCAAAGGGAATGCGCTTACCCTCCACGTTCTGCTGTCCGACGCACGTGGTCACCTGACTGATGTTGATGTACGAGCCCTTACTGCCCGCCGCTACCATCGTCTTCATGTTGTTCTGGAAGTGCAGGCTGTTCTGCGCCCGCGTTCCGGACACATCACGCGCCTTGTTCAGCACCACATTCACAGAGGACTCGAAGGTCTCGAAGATGCTCATTCCCGGCGCCTTCTCGAGCTCGCCGCGCCGCGCAGAGTTGATGATATCATCTACCTCGTCCATCGCATTGTGGATGCTCTCGCGGCACACATCGAGAGTGGCACCGTCGGCCACACAGTCGCCAATGCCGACACTGAACGCCGAGATGTACAGCATAAAGTGGTTGACCATCTTCTGCAGATTGTCGATGAAGTCGCGCGCAGCAGCCGGCCCGCAGTCGTTGTAGATCACATGGATGCAGCCGCCCTGCTGCGCACCGACAAACTTCTTATCGACCACACCAGAGACGAGCCGCCCACCGATCACGGACACATGGCAATCGTTCAGGTTCCTGTTGCACAGCCGGGCAATAGCGCCGGCGCGGTCTACGCTCCCGGGCGCGTACTTCCACAGCAGCTCCTCGCTAACGGTAAAATCGGCCACCTCCTCGAAGTTGGCACTGCGGTGGTAGCTGATCTCGGGCAGCAGCGCAGAGAAGAGCTGCTTGCCGGTCCACAGCTCGACAGGCTGCACGATCGCAGGCTTGAGGAAGTCCAGGAGCGTAGCACCGCGCCTTCCGAACGAGTGCACGGAGAACAGCAGAGCCATCGCCTCGCTCTTGCGGAAGAACGAGTTGCGCAGCGTGAAGAGCCGCGCACCGACCGTGGCGTCCTGCACAATACCGATCACAGGCCTGTTGGACTGCGGCGTGACGATCTGGTGCGCCACATCCACGAGCCCAGAGAGCTCAGCGCGCGTGTTGTACGACTGCGGCATGTGCAGATTCATCTCGTCGCCATCAAAATCGGCGTTGTACGGCGCAGTTACGCTGAGATTGAGGCGGAAGGTCTTGCCGGGCATCACACGGGCGCGGTGGCCCATCATGGACATTTTATGCAGCGATGGCTGGCGGTTGAACAGCACGAAGTCGCCGTCCTGCATGTGCCGCTCCACGATGGCGCCGGTCTCCAGCCGCAGATCCTGCGAGCTGAAGTGCAGATCGATCCGCTGCCCGTCGTTTCTGATCACGTAGTTCGCGCCGGGGTAGTCGTTCGGGCCGGCCTGCACGAGCCGCGTGAGCGCAGCGATGTTGAACGCATTCACGCGCTCAGGGAACGTGTGGATCTTGGCGATCTCGACGGGCACGCCCACCTCGTCGCAGCGTATGTTCGGATCGGGCGTGATCACAGAACGCGCACTGAAGTCCACACGCTTCCCCATCAGATTGCCGCGCACGCGCCCCTCCTTGCCCTTGAGGCGCGCGCTGAGGCTCTTCAGCGGCCGGCCGTTCTTCTGCTGGCTCTGCGGCTGCCCGCCGATGTCGTTGTCTATGAAAGTGGCCAGGTGGAACTGCAGCAGCTGCTCGTGGTCGCGCACGACATGCCCGGGCGCGCCGTCCTGCTCGTACTTGCGCAGATGCGCGTTCGACTTCACAATATCAGCCAGCTTGTGCGTGAGATCGTCCTCGCCGCGCAGGTACCCGTTCATCACGATCGACGGCCGCATGCTCGGCGGCGGCACGTGCAGCACCGTAAGCAGCATCCAGTCGGGCCGGCAGAACCGCCGGTCGAACCCGAGGAACTCGAAGTCCTCCTCGCTCATCTTCTTCAGGATCGCATACACCTTCTCGCCGTTGAGCAGCACCTTGCCGTCGCTCCCGTCGCCCTTCATGAACACAGCAAGATTCAGCCCCTCGCGCTTGATCACCGGCTGCTTGTTGCCGCAGCCCGTGGGCCCGGTGTCGCTCATCTCGCCCTCGCACACGCTCTTCGCGCGCAGCACCTCCCACGCGCCGTTCAGGTCCCGCGGCAGCAGCCGCTTCGGCACCTTGATCTTCGAGCAGTAGAAGCACACGCACTCCAGCACCTTCTTCACCCGCCCCATGTACCCTATGTGGAACATCGGGCGCGCCAGCTCTATGTGCCCGTGGTGCCCGTCGCACTCGTACGACGACTGGTTGCACGTCTGGCACTGGAACGTCCGCTCGGTCGTGCCCATCCGCAGATCGATCAGCCCGCCCTCCTTGGGAATCCCGCCCTCCATCGTCTCGGGATGCACGACATGCACAACGCTCCCGCGCTTGATCTCCTCAGGGCTGAACAGCCCGAACTGGATCCCTGCTATCCGCCGGCACTCGTCGTCCTCTAGCATGGGCTAGGCTGCGCTGAAAAATTTGTCTTAATCGCATGGGCCACCCGTCTCCGGATCACATGCGGTGTGCTGGGGCGGATTGATGCATGTGCGTGCTATCTGGGGCGGCGCGCGTCCGCATCCACTGCCGTAGTGTTTGCAGTTCCATGGCACAAAAATAAACGTGGGAGGGTATTTTCGATTTGATGGCGGTGATCTACCTATGGATATTTAGGCAGTGATCTACCTATGGATATCTAGGCAGTGATCTACTTAAACAGTGATCTACCGAGGCAGTGATCTATCGAGGCAGTGAAGTATAGTATTATACATGAGCAGCTCATTACAAATTGTAACATATGATTTATGCATTAAAATTGATGCTTTCATGCTGAGCATTGCATGCTAAGGACTGCAGCATTGCAGCACAGAGATGATTTATTTACGCGGTGTTACAATTTGGCCGGGCGCATAAACAGAGCCATGCTCATGCTCATCCTCCGCCTCCTGTCGGTGCGCGCCTTCGGCTGCATACTCGACGGCGACTGCAGCCCCGCGGAGGGCTCCGGGTACAACAGACTCTACTGCATCAACAACACCTGCCAGCGGATCAAGGGCCCGGGCCAGCACTGCACGCTGCCGCAGCAGTGCGCCTCGTACCAGTACTACGGGCCGCTCGCCTGCTCGGCCAGCTGCAAGGAGCAGGGCGAGTGCAGCAACCGGCTCTTGGAGCGCACCAAGTTCTGCTGCAAGGCGGTCCCGCCCAAGGGCGAGTGCGTGCTGGACAGGCCGCGGCACCTGAGCGGCTGCGCGGCGTCCCACACCTGCACGGCCGTCGGCGGGTCCCCGATGTGCGTGGAGAAGGAGGGGCAGTCGTGGCTGCTCGGCGCCGCGTGCAGCATCGCGGGCAACATCCTCATCAACTGCGGCATCAACTTCCAGAAGAAGAGCTACACGGCGCCGGCCCTCACGCTGCTCGGCTGTGCGCTCAGTACGATGCTGGTGGGCAGCGTCATTTATGCGCTCGGCAAGATCATCAGCTTCTCGGCCTACATATTCGGGAGCCAGTCGATGCTGGCGGGGCTCAGCGCCACGGGGCTCGTCTCCAACTCCGTGTTCGCGCCGCTGATCAACAACGAAATCTTTACGTGGAAGGACGCCACGGCGATTGCGTTCGTCCTCACCGGCACCTCGATCATTCTGCACAACACGAGCCACTCCCACGTTGCGTACAGCCTGTGCGAGCTCATGAGCATGTACAGGAACCGCGGCACGCTGCTATGGCTCAGCTTTGTCTTGCTGGCCACCGCGTCCACCTACGTGTTCATACAGTTCGTGGAGATCAACAGCGACTGGGCGGTGCCGGGCGGCGGCTTCCAGTTCCTGAAGAGCAGTTTATTCTTCGATGCCGACGGCTTCGTCTGCACGTTCGTGATGGTCTTCGCCTACGTATTCCTCTCCTCGCTCATCGCCTCGTTCACCACGCTCAGCGCCAAGAGCCTCGGCGAGATCTTCGACCGCGCGCTCGGCGGCGACAATCTGCTGCGGAGCTTCCCGTTCTACTTCTTCCTCTGCACGCTCGTCGGGTGCACGCTCCTCCAGATCTACTGGCTAAACCGCGCGCTCAGACACTTCGATGCGCTGCTCGTGATGCCCATCTTCCACATCAGCTGGACGATCCTCAGCATCCTCACGGCGGGCATCTACTTTCAGGACTTCGACCACTACTCGCGCACGCAGTTCAGGAACTTTCTGGCCGGCGTGCTCGTGATCTTTGTTGGCTCGGTCTTCCTGGGCGCGCGCATAACGAACCGCGCGCACGTGCAGAGCAGGAGCATCAGCGTCGACGAGGAGCAAAAGTACAAATAGGCTTAGCGGGGTCTGTATGATTATGTTGTTAAAAGCTGCGTTATGATCTTTTGCATTACAGGGTATCATCATGCTAGATGCGCATTATCTGCAATTATGTAGGAGTAAATCTTATTGAAGTAGCACCTATGATTTATACATCCAATTTAGGATTTTTTAGCCTTTATAGCAGCAATAAGCTGGCTCTAGAGATCTGAATAGATGGGAAAATACAATGAATTGGCGAATTGCAAAATTTTACCTGCGCGCCGCTGGCCAAAATAGCTACGCATGGAACATGGCAAAGCGCCAGGAAGGAGAAAAAGAGTAGAAACACCAGCAAAATTTATTCGTAATCACTCAGGGAACGAGATGTTGGACTCGTAGAACTCTAGCAGCCTCACGGGCGCCTTGCAGTGCATGTCCTTGTTGGAGCAGATGCCCACATTACCGTCGTGCATGACGTACTCCACCTCGAGCGTGCCCTGCGCGTTCATGGAGACGCCCAGCACCTTCTCAATCTTGTCGCCCCACTCGTTGGTGACGGCAGGCGAGAATTTCTTCGTCAGCCTTTTGGCGGGAGATTTTTTCTCCTTGGCCTCCCGCTTGCTCGCCTCGTACTCAGCCTTCAGCTCGTTGCTCAGGATGTTGGCCTCGTCCTCCCAGGTGTTGTTCTCGTCGCTGTACCCAACCCACTTGATGTAGTACTGCTTGCGCCCGTTGACGACCCTGTCCTTCACGATGGTCTCTATCTCGTAGATGTCCTCCTCCGAACCGCTTGACATGGGCCCAAAAATCATTTTTGCCAAATTCGCAATAAGCGAGCGGCAGCAGTAACCCGGTCGCAAGCATCATGCGCCGCGGGTCCAGCATGGAAACGCGCTGCGTCTAAAGTGATCGAGCACTAACACCAGTAGGCTGCACGGGTTTAAGCATATGCTGCTTGTAATCATGCGTTTCTACAGCGAGATCGACGCTGACTAAGTAATTGTGGACTACGAGAAGATCAATTCCTGCTCTGCTTGAAGATAGCGGCTATCATCGCGCCCGGCCAGAAATCACTCAGATTTTTTGAGCAATAATTTTTCTACTTAATTATGCTGGTTTGGGTTTTACTGGTATGTGAGACAGGGACACCTTATGCCCTTGCTGATGCAAATAAATACCCCAACTCATGACTAAAGATCGAAGGCCGTTCCCCTCTTCTCCAGTATTTCCCGTGCCACCCAACAATTATACCGTCTTTAACAGTGAAAATGAACAACTATGAAATTAAAATGGCTCTGGGATCTACGGGCGCAAGCACCATGCGGATAAACACTAGTACAGTTTGAAAATTGCCGGATGAAACGGCCTCAAATAGAGGTGAATAGAAGAACGCCGAGCTATTTATTCGCTTCCTTTTTATTCTCTGGTTCGCCAGCAAATTCAGCTTCAGCGTTGTTTAGCTCTTGATACTTCTCTTTACAGCCTAGGTCAATCATTCTTCCAGCAACAGTCCTAATTACAGCACCAATTAACCTACGGATAAAAATAGAGGTTGGACGGAAATCGTCAGGATAATCGTTGGCGAAGCTCGCAGTGATTGTATCCATCTCACGAAATGCGCTGTCGATGTCTTCAAAGAGCGTCGGCGCGATTTTATCCTGATTATGCATGGTGATATAAACCTCATCGGCATGCTTCTGCAAAGCCTCCAATTCGCCAGTAACTTGGTTGTGAGCCGCCCGCCAAAAGAAGCCCCATGCCTCGTAGTCCATTTCGGGATACACAAAATGTAGATGCTCAAACGGATCCTTCACATCACCTATAGCAAATACGGTACTGAAAACTATTTCGCTCGATACTTCTTCCGGGACTCTAGAAACATACGCAAGCCCTTTCCTGCAATAGTCCCTAAAATGATTGATAAAAGTAGCACCAACTGACTTGCGAGTTGCATCTGTGCCCAATACACTAATTGGTATGTGACAGTTGAAGCCCCTCGCAGTTGCAATATCTGAGTGATAGTCTATTTTCTCCCTAAGTGCGTCCAGCCCTTGAACTGCGGCGCCATCGAGTCCGTCGAGCTCTCCAACCTGGGAATTTTCGACAAAAGCCGATGTCTCCCTGGAAATTCTGTTTACAGCCACTATTACGTTACGAAACTCAAGATATGCAGAATCGTAGGCACGCAACAGATCACAGATATACATGTAACTCTTACGCAGGCGCTCTGAGGATGGCAAAAAATGCTTCAAATCTTCATTAAGTGCATCAATCGGTGGCTTAGCTGTACTTTTCCCTGCGCGCTTCTTGAAACTGTACGGGTAATAGGACTCATTCACATAATTGCTGAGCGCTTTCTGGTATATTTTGAAGAGCTGCTCCCTCCATTCTGTTTGGTAAAGGTGCGCAGCAGTATCACTTTTAACTGCCCCGTCGACCTTCAGCGGCTCGTCATAACAAATCGGTGCTGCGAGACGCTGCATCACATGCGAGAACCCTAGGAAACAGCACGGCATGTAGCGCTTTCCGCTACCACTTACAGGAGGGTTGATGATGCCAGCACGTTTTGACAGCTCATAATCACTCTCTGTTAATAAACCGGCCCGGCGCCACATGTACGTCGCGAGGCACTGCGCGATGCATGTAAAGCTTGTCGTGCAGCGCATAGGGCAAAATTTTCTCCGCTTTCTACAGCCAGCATTGAAAAGGTAAAAAGTTGCCTGCCCAGGTTGGGTAGGTGATAACACATTTCGATAGACTATCGTTGAATATTCGGCAGGGAGTAATTTAAATGATATTTGCACTGCGGGAACAGGGTCACAGGCCGGGAGCGTCTGATACCTCGGAACTAACAACAAGAAAATACAAGGTACTTGCAAAAAACCGGCCTCCGGTAAATTTACTCAATCAAAAGCATCAGTGTCCATCATGTCATAAGTGCCCAACACATCTTCATCACTAGGATCAGCTTCAGTCTCATTGGCGATCAGTTTATTGAGATCCTCAAAGCTCAGAGCAGAAAAATTCTTAGCAACAGTTGTGATTATGTCATCAATCATTTCTCGGCTCAGTGGCCAGCCGCGATAAGCGATTCTATAGCCCCTGAATACAGGATCAATGCTCTTAACCAAGTATTTCACGTATGACTCGAGTTTATCGCAAGACCGGTATCTTTTAACCTCATCAACATGCTTCTGCAGCGCCTTCAATTCACCACCGAGCTGCCTTTGAGCCGCCGACCAAAAAAGCCCCCATCCTTCATAGTCCATCTCGGGATATACAAAACGCAGATACGCAAATGGGTCCGGCTGGTCCGGAAAACGCCTTCGAATATTACCAACTATTTGGTTGGATATATTCCACGGAGCCTCCTCATCAATGTATGTAAGCGCATCACTGCAGTATTTCTCGATGCCATCAATAAAAGCGTCATCGATTACATCGGAGGCGGCAACAGCTTCTAAAACACGCTGAGATATACGACCGTGGAAGCCGCGCGGATTGCAATGACCTACACTAGCACTGTCTAGACTATTCCTGAGTGTATTCAGCTTCTCCATTGTGGCTGGGTCAGGATGTTTGAGATCCTTATCCTTGACAAATTCGTCAAAGTCTATAAACTTCTTTAGAGTATTGTGAACTGCTAGTATAACTGCACTAAAATCAGAATACATATCATTATGAGCATGTATTAGAGATCTGATGTAAGAGTAACTCCCGCGCAGCCACTTCGGAGATAGAAGTGATTTCTTCAACTCTGCAGCGCGCTCATTGGCAAAGGCGGCGGGGTCGACTGAATCATCCCCGTCGCGCTTCTCGAAACTATTTTCCTTGTAGACCCGTTCTACATGGGCTCTAAGTATATCCGCGTAACCTTTGCAGAGCTGCTCTTTCCATTCTCTGTTATAACCGGACGCAGAAGCGGTACCGGCGCCCTCTGCCTTGAGCGGCTCGTCGCCGCGAATCGGGTCTACGAGGCTGCGCATTTCATAGGTGGAGCGGGGAGCGACAATCGACTCAGAGAGCACACTGCGATCGCTGACAGGCGTGCTAGAGCCTGCTCGAGTCAATAGCTCATAGTCACTGTCTGTTAATAGACCGGCCTTACGCCACATCTGCGTCGCGAGACACTGTGCAATGCATGTAAGCTTTGTCGTGCAGCGCATGGGGTGAATTTTTCTCTCCTTTTTCAGGCCAGCGTAAAAGGGGGTAAATCTCATTCGCTCGAATCATGCACGACCCGAATGTTCTACAGCGAATATTATGACAGGAAGTCGTATTAGATGATCGCTCACACTTCGAGATCACGAGCCAGGGCTGGCTGATCTTCAACGAGGCGGAGGATGCACGACGTGCTAGGAACAGCTCGGCGCAGTAAGCTGCGAGAAACAATAGTCATTCCGCACGTAATGGCATTGGATGAGCGGTTATAAAGTTCCACGGATAGCACTCCAAGAATTGGACATTCTGATTCTGTAGAGGACTGCATCTAGACGCTCGAGAGCATCTCTTTCGAATACCGGTCCGTACTATTGTTTGAAAGCTAGCCAAGTGAGCGCGTGAAATGCGTTAGGCTAACATAATCAATCTATAGACCTGTGGTGCCGGTGCCTTCAACAGTTCTGCTTACTTACACGACGCGTTCGTTATCGCTGCGAACTCTTAAGCCCTCCAGAAATTCACACCATGCTGATCGACATTGCGTTCAATGCGTCCTCGCGGGAGTACCAGAACAGCCTCCCCGAGGTATTTGCGAGGTCCGCGGCGGCCGGCGTGCTTCCCATCATCGTAGGGCTCGATCTCGAGTCTTCGCGCGCAGGAGCCCGGCAAGCGCAGGAGTTCGCCACCGCGAGCTACTTCGGGATCCACCCGACCTCGTTTATCAACGCCGCGGCAGCAGCAAGTGAGGGAACGGGCCTGCGCTACGCCGAGGACAAGCTGTGGATAGATCTAGAGTGTGGGACCGTGGATGCGCCGCGCCCTGGTTCATCAAGCGACTGCGATATGCATCTTCCTCTCACAGACGTGCTCTTTGAAGGCATATCGGGGAGCCCCGCCGTGATCGCCGTGGGCGAGTGCGGCCTCGACTACTACAGGAAGAGCAACAGGGCCGAGCAGGTGCTCGTATTCAAGGCGCACCTCGCGCTGCACACCCGCCTCGATCTGCCCTTCTTCTTCCACTGCAGACACGCTTTCGACGATTTCATCGCGAGCATCGACGCATGCGAGCCGCCGGGCACCATCCGCGGCGTGGTCCACAGCTTCGACGGGTCGCTGGAGGAGGCGGAGGCGCTCATCGAGCGCGGGTTGTACATCGGGATCAACGGCTGCAGCCTCCGATCGGTTGATAGCATCGACGCGGTGCGCGCGATCCCGCTGGACCGGATGCTGCTCGAGACCGACAGCCCCTACTGCCTGATCAGAGGGAGCTACGCAGGCAGCAAGTACACGAGCGTGATAAAGGCAAGGCACAACCAGCCGTACTACCTCAGCAACGTAGCGGCCGCCGTGGCAAACATCAAAGGCATCGGAATAGAAGAGGTGGAGAAGACGGTTTACAGGAACACTCTGCAGCTTTTCCCGCGGCTAACGCGCATATTAAAAAACTGAAGTCCCACGGATTAGCTTTATTTTGTCCAGTGTCTCTGTATAGTCGTAAACTAGCAAAGCTGCGTGTTCATTGCTTAATGCAAAATTTAGGCGGCGGAGCTAGAGACGCTTATCGCCACGCGAATTTTAGTACTTCGCGAGTCCAGGGCAAATGTCGTGCATCAAGCAGGGATATGCACGACATCACAAACGAATGTGACATCATCGGCGCCTGCACGAGGCCCGCTTGCTAAATACGCCAGAGCCGAAGCGGTGTGAGAATTTTATCCGCGCGGAGAGGCCCATGATGATCAAGAAAACATTCAAGCCGATGGCGCGCGCTGAGAAGGCGTCCCACATGTACAAGAAGAAGACGCTGAACCTCACGGACGACCTGAACATCAAGCACGACGCCGACGACTTGGAGAATGTTGACGAGTACTGGGACGCCGCCGCCAGCGTGATCGGGAACGAGACCGTGGACACGCTGGAGGACACGGTCGTGACGGAGCAGAGCGACACGCTCTTCGACCTCAAAACGATCAGAAGGAGCATCAAGGACAGCACCACGGCCGGGCCAACCGTGTACGCCAACGCGCAGCAGGGGCTTCCGGAGAAGGCCGCGGCCAGGACTGCCGACCCTGGGAAGATCATCGCCAAGAAGCGCCTCACGCTGAAATGCGAGGGAAACGACAGCGACGAGGTTGTAAATATGGACGAGCTCGAGGGCAAGGAGAACACCAGAGCGGGGCAGGCCGCGCAGGACGGCAAAGGCGCAGAGACGGCCGATGCGAGCGAGCCGGGGCCGGCTCCGTCTGAGGCTGAGGCCCCCGAGCCGGTCTTCGTCGAGACCGGGAGCGGGATCTTCGAGATCGCGAGCGACGATGCGCTGCCGGCTGCCGAGGTGAAACACTCAAAAGCAAAAGTGGAGACGGCAAAACAAATGGTGAGGAGCAAAATGATATTCAAGTCGAGCAAGCCCGCGCGCAAGGAAGCGGACACGCGCAAGGACCTGGGCGTGCGCACGCTCATGGTTCGGGACGTGAAGAAGGCCGGGACGATGAACAAGGTGCGGCCGCTCGTGTGCACGTCCGCGATAGACACGGCGATCATGGAGCTCGACCACATGGCGCACATCGAGAGCGAGCGCTCGGACAAGGCCTTCTCCATCTTCGTGATCAAGGGACAGGTGGACATCCAGACCGGCAGCGCGAGCGCGGTCATTAAGAAGGGCGAGGCGACCGTCATCGGCGAGGGCGCCATCTACTCGATGACCTGCGTCTCCACGGGCGGCGCGTCCCTCTTCCTCAGCTATGCTCTATAATAAATGCTTCAGCAACGGTGTCAATCGCTGTGGCTCGCAACCTAACAGCGCAGTATTATCAAAGTTATGGGAGTCTTCTGTAGAAGAATGGCACACACCGCAGCGCCATGCAGGCATTGAAATTCTAACATCGCTGATGGTGCAAATAGGCGCACTATTATACTTCTTTAATAAAGGGTATTTTGGGCGGGCCTGCAGAGCCGCAGCGAGATCGCCCCGCGACTCGCGGCCAGCAGCGCCGAGCGGTCCCGAACGCGCGGGGCGCGCGCAATCCCTATTCTAAAATTTTTAGTGCAATAAGACCAAAAGGCTCTGCTGAACCCATGGGACAGGCAAATAACCCGACCTGGTCGTCGCGCTTCATATCCTCGCTGTGGTCCGAGACGACGCAGACATGGGACTCGAGCGCCGAGGACTGGCGCGTCGTGGGGTCGAACCCGTTTAAGGGGCGCGAGGATAAAAAACAGAGCGTGCGCCCGGTCTCTGATGTGTTGTATATAGTAGAGTTCTCGTCAGGCCGCCTCGGGATCGCGCACGGCGCGGAGGACGCGATCCAGCCGAACGTGTACGTGATCGTGGAGGCGGACCGCGGCGAGGACTGCGGGCTGGTGATCGGGATCACGACGATGAGCATGTACATCGAGCTGCTGAACAAGTACAGAATAGCGCACAACGAGTTCAAGGTGATGAAGATCTTCCGCGTGGCCTCGCAGGCGAACATGGAGGTGCTCGAGGAGCGCAAGCGGATGATCCACGCGGCGCTCGCGGAGTGCCGCTGCCACGTGCGCAGCAAGCGGCTGAGCATGGAGATCCTGGACTGCGAGTACCAGTTCGACCTGAACAAGATCACCTTCTTCTACCGCAGCAACGAGCGGATCGACTTCCGCGAGCTCGTGCGCGATCTGTACAAGGTGTTCAAGACGCGGATCTGGATGTGCTCGGTGGACAAGTCCAAGGACAAGTACCTGGGCTGCCTGATGGGGAAGAGCCTGATGTAGGCGCGCGATGTATTTTAGCACAGAAAATAAATTTGTTTAGGGAGGCGGTGTGTCTATCGGTGTGTGCTATCTATCGGTGCGTGCTTTAGTTGCTGGTGCATTCTCTATAGTTCGGCACGCAAGTCTGAATAATAATGGCGCAGCGAGTGTATGGAATATAACTGCATTTGCTATACACAGTTTTTTGCTATTCAATTTTGATCGTGTACCGCCGAATCAATGTCCTTCCTGTCACAGCTCTCATTGCTCCTACTATCGATTCCTCCCGTCGGAAGGCTGTTAGTGCAGCGGCAAAATTTTAGCCCAATGTCAGCGGGAGCCACCACACATATCCGGCTGCGCATCTCGGTCTCAAACGCGTTCAAGTTCTGCATCAGCATCGCCAGCAGCAGCACGGTGGCCGATCTGGCGGCGCTGGTCGGCGATATTCTGGAGAAGCACTATCGGTACCAGCTGGCCGAGTTCGCGGTGCGCAGCGAGGACGGCTTCGACATCCTCGAACAGTTCCCGCTCGGGGCTGTGCTCAGCGACAACCAGATTGTCCTGGTGGACGCGCTGCTCCCGCTGGCGCAGCCCAACGTCCTCAGACACGCGCCAGCACAGGCCGCGCCGCTGGCGCCCAAGACCAAGCAGCACGGCGCGGGCGCGGCCAGAGAGATCGGCGCGTACTACGCGAGCAACAGCGAGTACCTCAAAACGCAGAGCCAGCTCTACCAGGAGCGCGCAAAGCTGACAAGCACAGCGAAGGCTGCCGAGCCCATCCCTGCCAGCGCGCAAATAGCTGAGGTCCCCGCCCAGTCGCACTCTGCATACAATGAGACTGTTCCCGCCGCGGAAACCGTCGCCGCTGAGCCCGTGCGTGTCGACAATCCGGAGACGAGCACGGCGGCCGCTGACAAACTGGGCGCAAAGGAGTACGGCGCGCTCGTCGATGGCAGTGTGCAGTTCGCACCCAACTTCCGTGGCTTCGCCGTCAAGAAGAAGGAGCTGGAGAAGAGCAAGTTCTCCACCGCGACGCTGTCGGCAGCCTTCAGGCCGCTGAAAAAGCAGAAGCACGAGGAGGTGTACGAGTCCATCTGATTAAATTGTCTGTTTATTACTCTGTGCAGCCATGCTTGAGGTTTTCAGTATGCATCTGCGTATTACAACTACCGGCAAGCTATTATTGCTCTACCGAATGGCTGCTGCCTCGTACCTTATACAATCCTTTCACCTATTTTCCTTACCACCATCAGAACGCTGCGGCAACCGACTAAAAAATTTATTGCGGGTGGACCGCTAGCAATGAAGGACTCGGCATGCGGCGGCATCGAGCGGCGCGCCGTGTCTAGCGGTGCGGTCGTGTTCATGGCCGCGGTCTGCTTCGTGCTAGACATTCTGCGGTCCGTCATCGATACGCAGAGCTCAAGCGCGTACTCGCACATGCTCAGTCCATCCGGCGACCGAAGCGCGCGTGCTGCCCAGAATACTGCGCTGGTGTATCTGCTGCTGTGCGTTACAGCCGCTGCCGCGGAGCTGGTGACGCGGTGCGTCTCTGCGCTGGTTTTCTCCCGCAGCTTCAGCATTTTCTTCCAGCGGCTCTACACGACTTTTCTGCGCACGAAGTGGACCAACTGGCAGCCGCTGCTGCGCGGGAACGTGTACGACATTATAAACAGGCGCGCAGAGGCGCTGGCCACGATCGCCGACCGCGCCTACTTCCGCCTGCTGAACCACGTCGTGTACCTCCTTTTTGTGCTCTACGGGATCACGGGCAGAGTCACGGCCGCGACCAGCTTCCTGGTGCTCGGCGCCGTGCTGCTCTACCTGCTGCTGTGCTTTGCGGTCCAGAGCCTCAAGGGGCGCATCAACGTGGTCAAGAGCCGCGCCGAGGACCTGCTCTACGAGAAGTCGCTGGACATGCAGATCAACTGCGATCTCCTGCATCTCAACGGGCGCGCGGACATCGCAATGGCGGAGTACTGCGCATGCCTGGAGCGCTACATTTTCTACATGCGCGCGGACTGGCTGGCCAACTGCGCACTCGATGCGCTGAAGACCGTGTACGTGACCGCCGCGCGGGTTCTGCTGCTTCTGTACACAATATCCCACGGCGCCGTGCCGTCGTACGAGGTCAAGTTCATCCTCAAGATCGTAAGGAAGGTCTTCACCACGGCGACCGCGATGACCGTCGACCTGGGCGAGATCGCGTATCTCCGGCCGCTCGCGTACGACGATCGGTTCGCGGCGCTGGCGAAGGAGGACGCATCCGCATTCAAGCTGCATAAGGAACACTTCCTCAGCGCAATCACAGTCAGCAACCTCAGCCACTGCTATGCTGGGCGCGTTCTGTACTCGGGCGTGTCCTTCAGCATCCGCAAGGGCGCGCGGCTCGCGATCACCGGTGCGAACGGAAGCGGCAAAACGACCCTGGTCAAGCAGCTGCTCGGGCTGCTCGACTCTGAGCGCTGCGTCAGCATTGATAACGTGCAGCTCGAGGCGCTCGATGCGCAGTCGCGTGCCCGGCTGATGGCGTACGTCCCGCAGGAGTCCCAGCTCTTCCACGGGTCCATCCTCGACAATATCAGATGCGGGGACCGCAGCATAACGGGCGAGGACGCGCTGGCGTGCTGCCGCGCGTCCGGGCTGCACGCCGAGCTCAAGAAAGTGGGCTACGACCATGTGATCACCAACGGCGGCGCGAACATCGCTGACGCGCACAAGCAGGCCGTTGCGCTCGCCCGCGCGCTCATCAAAGATGCGCCGATCGTCCTCATCGACGAGCTCAACCTGAGCCCGCGCGTCTTCGCACACATGTTCAGCCTGTATCCCGACAAGACCTTCGTAGTGATAACGCACGACATGGACATGCTCCAGCACTTCGAACAGATTCTCTTCTACAGTGAAGGCGGGTACAGTCTGCTCGGAACAGCGGAGCATGCGCTCGCCAATGATGGTGCCTTTGCAAAATACTACAGCGCGAACGCCTAGATGTAATAAATCAGCTTGTTTAGACCGGTCTATATTGCTACTCATTTATTCTACTGTAAAGTATCTGAATGTGGCCCAAAATCTTCGGTTCGCTAGATACGACTACTAGCAAACACAGACTAGCTCAGAACCTCTGCTTGTGAGGCATTATTGCTCATGAAAATAGACGTTGAAGCGGTGGTTGAGATGCTTGTTGTAGTTGAACTTGTGCTGGCTGAACGGCCCGCGCGCTGCTCCCCGCTTTGTATAGCAGAGCACGCGCTTGATGCGGCCGTGCACCAGCGCCATCGCGCAGGAGAAGCATGGCTCGGCGTACAGATAGGCGGTGTAGCCCGTGCACAGATAGCCCCGCTGCGACTCGCTCACGGTGCTGACGGCGCGCAGCACCGCATGGCCAAACAGCTGGCCCTCGTCGGTGGCCGTGCACAGCAGCTCATTCTCATCGGCAATGATGCAGATGCCTGAGCAAGTAGAGGAGCCGCCGCTGTGCTGCGCAGCCTTCATCTGGACAAGCCTCTGCACCAACGGTGTTGTATCGAGATGCTCGATGGATTCCTGGCAGATCTGATGGTAGTTACAGGGCCAGATTGCGTTTGCCGCGCTGTACTGGCCGGTTGTGCACGGCGGGAATTCTGGGACCTTGACGGGAACGCACTCTGCCGACTCGCCGCATGCGCCCAGCCGGACGAGGAAAAAGCACTTGTCGCCTACTGTCTTGACCCGCTTCAGATGCGCCGGGATGGCGCTCGATTTGTAGGCTTTGAAGTATTCTGAGGCGTTCTCGCGTACCACCTCGATCGCCACCGCATCGACTGTGCTGACTGCTCTTTCCTCCTCCTCCAGCGGCAGCCGTCTGAACATCCACGACAAAAATTTCGGCCGTTTCTTTCAGCCTTCAAAAGCGTGCCACTCCATGGCCAAGGATCGGAGCTGCTCCATACTAATTCATAGAGGTTAATAAACAAAAAAGAACCCTGACAAATCTATTGGCTTACTGTTACACAATTTAATTTTCGAGCTTAGTCGGCCACAAGCAGTGTCTGCGCAACCAAGAACAGCGGGTTGTTCGTGGCCAGACTGTGCTCGCGGCTGCCGTTGAACCTCTCGACGGCCGCGGCGCACGGACTGCCCGAGAGCGAGCAGCCGACCAGCCGCTGGTCCTTTACGACCATCTCCAGCACCGCGCCTTTGAACGCAACGCGCAGAACCAGGCGGTTCTCCTCGCAGTGCGTCGTAACGGTCCCGAAAACATTCTCGAGGATCATCTGCAGATGCTGGTGCCACGCGTAGATGTCCTCGATGTAGCTGTCCGTGTTGATGACCGTCAGCCGCTTCTGCTTGGCGGCCAGCTCGAGCTTGTGCGCACGCAGCTCGGCCTCCTCAGCCCGCCGGGCATCCAGGTCGAAGCGCCCGATGGCCTCCTGCGCCTGGTTTATCTGCGCGTAGCTGCTCTTTATTCTGTTCTCGATCGCCTCGAGCTCCTCGTTGAGACTCGAGTTTATCTGGAGCTTCTCGTCGAGGTGCCGCGTCTGCTCGTACTCCGCCCTGAGCGCCGCCTCCTCCTCCTCGAGCTCGGCCAGCTCGGCGCTCCGCTGTATGAGCCGCAGATCCGTGGCGTAGATGTCCAGACTCAGCTGCTTGATCTGCTGGTCCATGTCGCGGTACTGCTGCTTCACCTCCACGAGCTGCGCCTTCGACGCCTCGAGCAGCGCCGTCGTGTCCTGGGCGATCGGCGCGTGGATGTTCTGGAAGAAGTCCAGCTTGCTCTTCCGCTCCTTGTACGGGAACTTGTAGTTGCTGAAGTAGTCTTTGGTGTGCAGGAAGTCGTGCTCGATCGTCGAGAAGTCTTCCTCTGCCTCTGCCATGCGCCTCGTAGGGTCCAACTCTAAAAATTTGCTTGTGCGGTGGGAGCCTGCGTACATGCGTGCATGCGTGCATGCATGCATCTGTTTCAGCAAAGTAATGTACATTGACACTGCGCAGCAGACACTAGATACTAACGAACAGCCATCCGTCTGCAATCCACTCGACAAATAAATTTATTACACGTTGAGCGCCAGGCACTCCAGCTCAAAGTCGCATGTGTTCAGCCAGTACTTGTGGATCAGCATGATCACCAGGAACGTGAAGAGCGTCTGGAAGAACAGATTGTCCAGGTTGCCGTCGGTGACCTGCGTGATGGGCCGGCCGCCCACAAAGGAAAAGAGATTGACTATGACCGCAGTGATGCAGATGAGCGCCAGGATGCCGTAGGCCCAGATGTCCGAGTTTATCTTGCGGAGCTTCGGGAGCTGGAGCACGAGGTAGCTGAGCAGCCAGAGCGCGTTGATCGCGATGGCCAGGACGATCACGAAGTCGTTCTGCACGTTGCAGGAGAGGAAGACCATGCTCGAAACGGCAGCGAAGTACAGCGTGGTCAGGATGCGCATAAAGGTGGAGGACTTCATGCCGACGATGCCGTAGATCCTGTCGATAGTCATGCCCGCGATGAAGATCGCAAAGTACATCGCGGAGTTGGAGCCGACCTGCAGCACGGCGAGGAGCTGCACCACGCTCGGCGCCATGAGGTGCCCCATGCCGACGAGCGCGAACTGCAGCGCGTTGGCGGCGATGTAGAGCAGGAAGAACGTGCGCATCTCGCCCTTGCCGATCGACGCGTGCATCGAGTTTACGTGCGATATCATGCGCACGGCGCAGCACGAGAAGATTATCAGCAGCGAGAGCGTGTAGGGCGACTCGACTGGCACGCCGAACGGATTTTGGGTTTCGCTGTAGTAGTCGCTCTTCTCGTAGTCGAAGACGGAGCAGAGCGGATGGTTGATCTCGGTGCAAACAAGCTCGGGCGGAGTCATCGGGGCTGTATAAACAAAGCCATTGTTTGTTTATGCTGGCTGCGTGCGAAAGCGCGGGGAGGGTCTGCCGGTGCATCCCGTGGATCTGTTTTTATGCGTGTGTTTAGTCTCCAGTCTTTTTCGCGGCCAATTTTGAGGCATGCACAGCAGTGGCTCCGCGGGCGCCAACGCCCGAGCGGTGAAAATACAGCTATACAATCAACCATGCTGCAGTTTGAAGTCGCTTATAAGGCTAGTAGTGGCTTGCATACGCGATGCTTGGCAAATGGGAAGAATGGTTGAAAATACGGGCAGATATGATACACATACCAGTTTACATTACCAATGCATCGTAAGAGCTCCTGCAAGACGCAGCAATGCTCCATCTTACACCATCACCCGATGTGCCAGAAAAATGACGCATGCTCACGCGTCTAAATAAAAATATTTTCGGTGATGCATGAATTTGGCGAATACGGCCTGCGAAATCGCGGGCGGCGCCCTGTTCATCGCGTCGCTCGGGAGGTTCCTCTCGTCCTTCACGGTCGCCGAGGTCATCCTCCTCACGCAGTGCTTTGTCCTGGCGGGGAGCCGCATGCTCTACCGCCCGCTCTCCCAGGCATCCTGCTACGCATTCGCCTTCAGCGACGCGCCGCACGCGCTCCAGTGCCTGGCCATTCCTTTCATCTTCGACTACAAGCCGTCCGCGGTGGCCGCAGAGCTCGCGGGCCTGCGCTCGGGCGCCTCCGCTCTGCTGCTCAGAATCGTCGCTTCAACGACGCTCTGCGCTGCGCTGCAGGCATTCTCCTATCTGTACCTCGACATCAACACGCGCAGAAAGATATTCCACTTCGCGGCGTTTCTGCTTTTCAGCACGCCCGACCGGCCGCTCGTCCTCCTCGGGCAGCACGCGCTCTACGTCTTCGTCTACCTCGTGCAGACCGCCCTCCCAGAGAAGCTCTTCAGGGGCTTCCTGAGCGACAGGGACTTCGGCGGCGGCATATTCTCGCACATCTTCCTGCTGGCCGCAGTGCTCTACACCTCCGGCTGTCTGGAGAGCACGGGCTACACCAAGGCGCTCATCACGCTCTGCATCATGGACTCGTTCGCGTCCATCGCCGGGACCTGCGCCGGCGCGAAGGGCAAGTCCATCCAGGGGCTGCTCGGCGGGCAGGCTGCTGCCTACATGGCCGAGTACGCGCAGCTCGGGACCGTAGACTGGGCGTACCACCTCACGATGGGCATTCTGGAGTACTCGCTGACCGTGAACGATAACATTGCGCTCCCGGTGGCCTCGGTCGTTTATTTCAACTACGTCAAGCCGGCCGCCGCACCCACCGCGATGCTGCAGCCCTGAACCCAGCGCATCGGCTCCGGCGGTGCAACCGCATTAAACTGTATGACAAAATTTTCATCGGCCCGGGCGCGTGGGTCGCCCGCACGGCCGTTTCATTTTCACAAAAAAGACCATAACGGTCTTATTAACCTGGTTAGCTCAATCGGTAGAGCATCAGACTCTTAATCTGAGGGCTGCGGGTTCGAGTCCCGCATCGGGTGTTTTTGCTTTTATGCTCGCGCGGACGCGTTGGCTGAGAATCAGCAGCGCTCGTTCCTAGTATATTTGAATTGCGGGCGGCGCTTTCGGTGCGTTGCAGCGCAAACGGCCAGCCCGGCCCACATGCGGCGCTGCGGCGAAAGCATGCTATATACTAAAGATTTAATTTTTTCTGAGGCGCTTCCTGCGACAGGCCTCAGCACATTCTTTTACATAGCGCTTGTCGTGCATCCGGACGTAGCCCTCGGGGTCGCACAGCAGCGGGTACTCCTTGTAGAAGCGGCTGTACCCGCCCTCCAGCACGTACACCTCGGGGCAGCTGAGCTTCGGATACTCGTTCGTCCGGCGGTCGGCGTTCCGGAGCCGCCGCGCGAGCGTCGGGCCGCGGATCGACGAGTACTCGCAGTAGAAGATGAGCGTCTTCGCGCTGCCGAGCAGCTCCTCGACGGCGCCCCCGTCCTCCATGCTGACCGCGCCGCGTATGTGGCCGCCGCGGTACTCGTAGCCAAACCGCGCGTCGACGAACAGACAGTCGCGCTTGATCTGCGCCGTGAGCAGCGACGCGGCGGTCTCGGGGCTTATGCGCAGAATGGCATCGGAGCGCCCGGGGCCGATCGTGGGCAGCGAGCAGTACTCGCCGCAGCGCAGCGGGTTCGTGGCCCCGCTCTGCGGCTGCGGCGCGGAGCGCACGAGCGTCCGGACCGGCACCGACTGCTGCAGCCGCCCGAGCCATGTCTGTGTGTTTGTATTCTGCGCCTTGCTTACGAAGACTATTTCGCGCTGCTTCTGCGGCGCTTTGGGATGATCCGCAAACGGGTTCTCGTAGCTTCGATGCACCACGCACTCGTCGCTCGCATCGTCCTCGTCCTGCAGGAAGGGCTTCTTGTCCAGCAGGCTGATATTCTCGAAGCACTCCTCGCAGTCCAGAGTGCTGATGTCCCACGAGATATTTTGCAGATTCATGGGTCCGGAATCGGAAAAATTGATAGGCGGAGAAGACGCAGACTAGGCGCGGAGGACACAGAGCAACAATAAAATTTTTCAAAATTTTTAATATACTCTGCAGGGCGCGCCTGTGCGCCTGCAGCGCGGTCCCGCCACCTCTCTGGTGCTGTAGTTCCCCGGCCTGTGCGCTGTGCTGCGCTCTGATGTGTTTAATTAAGATATAGAGTGCGCCATAAACAAGCCTTTATTTATTTACTTTAATTTGCTGCTCAGTTGGTCTTTGTCTTAGCTCTATCTGGCTGTCTGGTGCCTCTGCTCCCCCTGAGATTGCTCAAAATAAACTTTTGCGGCCATTGCGCGGCCACAAAGCAACGCGCCATAAAAATACAACTTGCAGCGCTGGTGCATGGTGCTTTTCATGTGCTTTCCTAGTATGCATGCGACATACAGCTCTCCGTTAATGAGCGCGGCGCAGATGCCGACCTTAAGGGCCTATTTTTGGGAGCCCATGGACATCGCGGGCGCTTTGGAAAGCTGTGACGCGATTGTGAAGACGCTGGGGGACTTCCCGCGCCAGCCGCGGCTTGCGGCCGCACTCAAGCGATTCGTGCCCAGCACGCACGCCGACCGCCTGCGCCGGGAGGAGCTCGCGTTGTGCGCGCCCGCAGTCGAGAAGATCGTAGGCGAGCTCAATGGCTACATCGCGCGCTACGGCGAGCAGTACGTCGAGGCGGTGCGCGCCCGCTGGGAGTACATCAGCAAACAGATGAGCGAGAGCGCGCGGGAAACGCGGATCGATGCCGAGCGCGCCAGGCTGTGCAAAGAGATAGAGGGCGGCTCCCAATTCATCTCCGCGCATCTCCGTAAAGTGGCCTTCGACGAGGAGGACTCGCTGCGGCTTCTCAGCATGGTACACGCGCCTGGGCTGCGCTTCAAGAGCAACCACATAACCGCGGTGCTGCAGCGGTACGTGGCCGTGGCGTATGAGCCGGTCCCTGCCGCTGATTGCCGCGCCTACGAGAACATCCTTGCGATGTACGGATGCAGCGATGAGCCGCGGCGCGACTGAAGCGCAGCTCACGCTATTTGCGCGCTGCAATACTGTATCAAAACTGATCAAATAAATTTAATTATTTGCTGCCGCCGTTGAGCTGCTTGTCGTCGGCCGGCGCGCCGATTTTGGTCTGTATGTCCTCCTGGGCGGTCGCGGTCTTGACCTCTCCCTTGTACTGGTCGGCGGTCTGGCTGAACTTGTCGTTGGCCGCGGAGTTGATGCGCGCGCTGTCGTAGCGGCCCTGCGACTTGTTGCGCTGGTCCCTGATCATGTTGCCCGTCTCGCCCTTGCCGCCGTTCGAGTTGTTTCCAAACTGCGCCATAGTGCGCCCTTCGTTTTCGTTTTAATACGCCCGCTCCTTTATGGCGCACGAATGGGAGCGGGAGCTGCCCCTTATGCTGTGGGCCAGTCTTATTTTGTCTGGTGTGCTCCTGTAAACAGGATGCGGTAATCCTTTGTGATTGGCTTAGCTCATCGCGGGAGGCCGGACAGAATATAAGAAGTGCTGGCGAAATGGCAACCATCAATGAATTTACTTTTGGTATTTTTGCAGCGGCTTTATACGTTGCTCGGGCTTGTATCGCGCCACGCGACTGCTTTATCGTCCTCGTGTCCGGTGGAAAAAACTGGAGATAGAGCACAACAAAAGTATAAGAGCCCACTAATGTTGACATACCAGAATATGCGCCATGATTATTACACGACCGTATCGACCACCTTGATGCTCTGCAGCGCCTCGGTGTTCATGCCCTGGCGCGACAGCCCCACGATCCTCGGGGGCTCCTCGGGCGCCTTCCACAGGTCGATGCTTGTGGCGTACCGCAGCATGCCGTACATCAGCAGGTTGCACACCACGGTGATGATTTGCACCATCGAGTAGGTGTGTATCAGCCACTCCATGCCCATCTTGACGTACAGGATCGCCTGGTCCTGCTGCTTGATGTTCGTCTTACCGGTAAGGAAGCGCGAGAACTCGAAGGACTGGCCCGAGATCGCGCCGAGGCTGGCGCCGAAGAACTCGATGTAGAAGATGCGGAAGTACAGCGTAAGCCCCACGATGACGATGGTGGTTCCGATGATGCCCTTTGTGCTGGTGCGCATCAGGAACTTGCTGCCGCTTGTGCTCGTGCAGTTGTTGAAGATGGCGAGCAGGATGTTCCAGCCGGCGAGGTAGAGCCCTGCGCCGTAGTAGCACAAGAAAAACTCGCGCGTGACTTTTGTCTCGATGCTCATCAGATCGTGCCGGTACAGCGACATGAGCATAATGACCAAGTTTGCAAGGCCCATGACGATCGCAACGAGCTGTATGCAGGCTCTGATATTTTTGTACGCAGTGGTTTTCATAAGCCGATCCCCCACTCCCGCTTTATATACACGGGACCAATGAAAGCCGGCCGGCCCATTGGTGGCTCGGGCGCCAGCGATGCCTATTGGCGGGCAGCTCGCCCCTGTGGTGTGCGCCAAGAGCTTGGAATGGTGCATGACCAATTGTGGAGGTTGGCGTGTGTGCCCACAGCCGCAGTACTTATGCTGCCCGGGCCTCTAGTAATCTGTTACTGGCAATCTAACTACCGTTTCTGCACACCGAGCTTTTGCTTCTCACAGTTTCCGCAGCAAGCCCCCGATTCTTACTATTTCTTCGAGCCTGACGGGCCGTTTTTTGATGCCGATCTGACGCTTGCGCACGTAGTGCACCCCGCCCTCCTCTTTGAGGTCTACACGGTGTGCAAGCAGCGGGGCGCAGTCGTGGATGCTCTTGTAGTTGGTCCCCTTGATCCTGTATCGGTTGCCGCTGAGGTAGGACCGGTACGCCAGGTCCAGCTCGGTATAGTCGTCGATGCCAGACACGAACGAAATGAAGTGCGATACGAAAATATCCCCCATCTGCCGTCTGTGGAGACTGGGATCAGCGCTGAACCTGCGCGCTTGCTCTGCATGCGCGCGCGTTTTCAGATGCTCCGCGTATGTTTTGTCGACCTTGAAGCTGCGCTGGCAGATAGAGCAAAACATGGGGATTGCCGCGGAAGAATTGGATGGGGATGCTGACACAGCTAATTCAAGCAATATATGGGGCTAGGCATCAGCCGATCCCCGGCATTTGATAGCGCAATGAATGTATGCACCAGCTCATCGTGGAGCGCGCTTGCCATAGCATCTAAACGCTCCAAGTATCGTTCAACGTAAATTTATTAATCAGGTGGAGGGACAGAACGTTTTGAAGATCACGAACGCCGTCTCGTTCACTTCGAGCTCCACCATCGTGCCTTTGATGAACGAGCAGACGCCGGCGAGATGCTTGCCGGCGAACACGACCCATCCCTTCGGGTCCTCCTTGTCGAGCTGCTTCTTGAGCTCCTCGGACAGCGCCGGCAGCGAGCCGCTCTTGAACATCTTGTGGATCGTGTCTGAGATCACCTTCTTCAGCTTCTCGTCCACGTCGCACTTCTTGAACTTGATCGTTGGCTCTGTTTTCAGCGGCTCCTTGGCCGCTTTCTCGGTCGCCTTTGCGGCGTCCTTCGCGACATCCTTCGCAGTTTCCTTCGCAGTTTCCTTTACGGACTCCTTCGAGGCTTCCTTAGTGTCTCCCATGCTGTGTCTGCCCGGGGATGTTATATCTGTTTCGGACGACCAATCAGGGGCGGCGGCCTGTGACTGCGTTTTATGATGCGATCGCGCAGAACAGCGCTGGGCCGGGGCAGGGACCGGTTGCACGACCGTTGCAGTAATAAGGACCAAATCCTACGCAGAAGGCGCTGCAAATAATTTATTTTGGGCTGGCATGCGTGTGCCGTGTGCGTCAGTTCTCCGACACGTAGAAGCCGTAGCGGAACCCGTTCTCGACGAACTGCTCGCCGTCAAGCTCCCACGTCTTGGGGATGGTGCGCGCGAGCAGCAGCTGCTCCACCTTGCCGGTGATGTTGAAGCTGGACACGATCACGTCGTCGTGCCCGGGGTACACGGTGTCGCCCTGGAGCTCGCCCTCCTCGACGATCGTGTGGAAGATGCGGCAGGGGTAGCCGAGCGCGAGCTCGTAGACGCGGCTGCCGCCGAACACGATCGGGTACAGGCCGTGCTCTTCGCAGTACTGGACCGCGGTCTTGAAGTCGTTGAGCACGATCGCGCCGCTCGGGGTGAAGTCCGGCTGGCGCGTGAGCACGATCTGCGTGATGCGGTCCTTGACGGGCATCGACTCGTACGTGTTGCGCCCCATGATGAGCACGCAGCCGGGCACGAGCCGGATCAGCGTGTTAACGAAGTTCGCGTCGCCCCTGAGCTTCCGCTTCCAGGGCAGGTCGCCCTCGTAGCCGATGTACCGGTGCGCGTCGGTGTAGGCCACGACGAGATTCAGTCTGTCCTTCGCGAGCCAGCTCTCGTCGCCCGCGTTGTTGACATCAGATCTTACGAAGTCCACCAATTTCGAGTGATTTTTACTTGGCATGGGCTCCGGAAAAATGCGTAATTTGTGTGATCTTTCGAATCACGGCGACGTGCAATTGCCCATCACTCTAGACTGTTATCTGATTGATGTGCAGATACGATAAAAGCGTAGATGAAAGGGAGTGAGTGAAAGAGTCGAGTTAAAGACAGGCAATGCAAACTGATTAGCCCAGCGGCGTCTAAAAATATTTCAATAACGTGGCACCAAACACATAGACAGCGCGCAGCATTGCTATAAACAGCAGCGAATGGAACAGTATTTATTGACGCGTCTGACTTTTAGCGGTTGCAAAGCCCGATTAACAGGCCGTCCCATCACCGCGTGAAGCGCTCGTCGTCGGAGTCCGGATCAGCCCCATGCCCGAAGGGGTCGGTCGGATCGAAATCGGCGTAGGGGGGCCTTTTCGGGGGCTTATCCTTCTGGTTCTTAGAATTCTTGCTCTGCCCCATTCCGAAGATGTCCTCCGGGCTGGCGAACATCCCCTTGACTCGCGCGTTGGTGTGGCTCTCCTTCGAGTGTGGGTTGAACGGATCGACATCATCCGCGCCTATTCTACTCTTCGCCTTGTGGTCCTGAGGCGGCTGCGGTATGCCGCGCGCTGTCTGCTGCGACGATTCGTCGCTGTCGGTGCTTCTGCCCTTTTGTGCATCCTGCTGCTTCTTATCCATGGGTCAATTTTTGCTGAAACTGATCAAATGTCTGATGGCGCTTTATAACTTGTTGTGCTATGATGAATTGAGCACAAGTCTCATAAACTCTATAGGAATGCCTATATTACCATAACAGGTAACTGACAAATCCACTGCTGCTGACACCCCTATAATCGCAGCGCAGTGAATTGCAGGCATAGCCGATCCTATTCGTCCGCGACAACCACAAAAATGATTGGCGCGCTGGACACCTGGCGTATTTCCTGGCCGCTCCCATTGGTGGCTGACGCGGACATATAATGCACCGCACGCGCGGCGGGATGGGAGACCTGCCGGGGCAAAGCCACATCGAGGAGCTATCGAAGATGCTGATGCGCAAGTTCAGGAGCATCAAGTACGAGAACGTGCATCTGCCGCCGAAGTACGTCGAGTGCGAGGAGGAGTACAAGCGGCTGCGCGAGTGCCTGCAGCTGGTCGAGAGCGCGATCATCAAGAACCTCGAGAGCTACGAGCACGGCAACCGCGTGTACAAGAGCATCAAGAGCGGCATGCAGTTCATCAACGACAAGGCGTCGCTGAACATGTACCGCAACACGGACATCTACGAGGACGTGGCGGGGCTCGGCGCGAGCCTGTGCGAGGTGAACGACGATCCGAAGTACAAGGCGGTCGGCAAGAAGTGCCAGGAGGCCTACGAGTCCGTCTCGAGCTCGAAGAAGGAGTTCAACGGCCGGCTCAAGGGCATTGCGCTGCGCGTGAAGAAGATGAAGGAGACGACGCACGAGATCGACTCGCAGCGGAAGAAGGTCAAGAACATGCGCTACGACCTGGAGGTGCTATGCCAGGACGGCGGGTACCGGAACGAGATCCGCGAGACCGAGGAGAAGCAGTTCAAGAAGCAGCTTGCGGCCACGCAGGAGCTGATCGAGAACTTCGTGGACACGAACGAGGTGCCGAAGATCATCAAGGACATCAGCATCGAGTACCGGCAGCACCTCGAAGAGTCCGCAAGCGCTCTCAAGTTCGTTGGTTAAACTGTTCTGTGCATATTTCTTTATTATTTCGATTTTGCGCTGGCGTGGAGCGCAGGCTTTTAGGGTGCGTACTGGCTTAGACGCAGTTGCATCTCAGCCATCGCGCATGCTCTCATCAGAGCAAGTAAAAATTTGATGGACGGGGAGCCCATGGAGCTACTCGACTTCAAGCAGATTTTCGAACGCCTGCAGCACAGCGACACCAAGGGCACGATTACCGTGTACCTGTACTCCAAGGTCGACGAGGCTTTCACCGTCTACGGCGGCGAGGGCCGGGAGGACTTTGTGGCGCATCTCAAGGCCGTTCGGGCGGCAGGCACAGTCGGTGAGATGTTCTACAGAGAGTCCGACCTGCTGGTCTGCATCGGAGACGTGGCGGCCGACGCGATGGTCCTCCGGGCCGACGTGGCCAAGGCGGCCGCCGGCATCCACAAGATCATCTACGACGAGAGCGAGGTCGTGTTCGCGGACTCGCAGTACACGGCCGATGCGGTGTATGCGTTCGCGCTCGCGAGCTACTGCTACGACTTCCTGCTCAAGAAGCCGGCGGGCAAGCGGCTGCGTCTGAACGCGCCGAAGCACGCCAAGGCGGTCAGCATCGCGGCGGCGCAGAACTTCGCGCGCTTCCTGGGGGACACGCCGGCCAACATGATGACGCCCACACTCTTCGTGCGGTACGCCGAGGCGCTGCTGGACGGGGAGGGCGTGGACATCAAGGCGTTCGACAGCAAGTACATGCGCGACAACGGGATGGACCTGCTGCTCAGCGTGTCGCAGGGCTCCGCCGAGGAGCCGCGGCTGCTCCACCTCAGGTACATGGGCCGTCCGGAGGAGCGCGTGGATGTCGCACTCGTCGGGAAGGGCGTCACCTTCGACACCGGCGGCATCTCGATCAAGCCGTCGGCCAACATGGCGGCGATGAAGTACGACATGATGGGCGCGGCCACGCTGCTGGCCGCGTTCAAGCTGGTGGTCTCGCTCGCGCTGCCGATCAACATCACGGCCACGTTCCCGCTCGTGGAGAACATGCCGGGGTCGCGCGCGACCAAGCCGGGTGACGTGTTCAGGAGCATGTCCGGGCTGACCGTGGAGGTGGACAACACGGACGCCGAGGGGCGGCTGATCCTCGCAGATGCGATGACGTTCGCGCAGAGGGACAGGCCCGAGTACCTGTTCGATGCTGCGACGCTCACCGGGGCGATGTGCGTCGCGCTCGGCAACGTGTACGGCGGCTTCTTCACGAACGACGAGCGGCTCGCCGAGCTCATATACCGCGCGGGCGTGGACACGAACGAGCCGCTGTGGCGCATGCCGCTTTCGTCTTTCTACCGCGACGCGCTGAAGTCGCACGTGGCGGACCTGAACAACATGGGCGGGCCCGGCGCGGGGTCTGCGAAGGCGGCCGAGTTCCTGCACGCGTTTGTGGAGCAAGGCGTCAAGTGGGCCCATTTTGACATCGCGGGCCTGATGAACAAGTCGTACAACACCGGGCTGTACGGCGAGGAGTCCACGGGCAGGCCGGTGCCCGCTTTCCTGGAAATCATCGAGCGGCTCTGCGAATAAATGCGTGTTCGAGTATGTCTGTACTGTAACTGTTTATTCGGTTTAAGATTGCCGTGATGCCTATGCTGTGCTTTGCCTGTAGCTTTGTAGACTGATAGACAGATAGGCGGATCTGTGGGTTTGAATAAATTTAATATTAGAGAGCAGATGCCGTGAATAAGCACCACGGGGATGCTGCTGCGAATAAGCTTGACTTATGTACAGCATCTTTGTAGGGGCCGCATCGCGCAGTCGGTTGGATACGCATTGATCCTGCCGGGGCTTGCGCGGCGGCCGACAGGCGCTAGCTCCTGTTTATTTTATCCCTGAACAGCAGCTCCATCGCCGCCAGCTCGACCAGCGCGTTGAACCGCTTGGCGGAGTTTGAGCCGCCAGGCACGGTGTCGGCGCCGCCGTAGTCGAGTTCGCCGGGCGAGTGCCTGTGCAGCTTGTGCTTCTGCCGCTGGTTCTGGAACCAGACCTGGATG
The DNA here is from genome assembly GCA_023647555.1 of Pancytospora philotis. Taxonomy (NCBI): domain Eukaryota; kingdom Fungi; phylum Microsporidia; genus Pancytospora; species Pancytospora philotis. The sequence continues at coordinate 107,193 of JALRLY010000273.1, forward strand.
GAGTGCGGCGGGATCTGCAGGAACACGGACAGTATGTCCTTCTGCTTGGCGCTCGGAAACGGGTTCGCGCGGAAGAAGTGCGCGAGCACGTTCTGCTGCAGCTCGCTGAGCCGCAGGCGGTTTTTCCTGAACATCGAGTCTATCATCGCTGGGGCGCTTATTTAAAGTATGATCAGGTGCTAATCAGCATATTAGTCAGCGCCAAAATGGGTGATGCTGCCTGATGGCCGAGAGCGTGAAACACCAATTCCTATGCTGCGTGCAAAGTGCCATCAGACTGTATGCCAATTTGACACCAGAGCTGCGGGGATAGCTATACTCCAGAAGCGGATCCCAAAACAGCACATCACTTTAAATCAAGCAAATTACATAAAATTAATAATGACATTTCTGATATATTACAGCTAATATGATACATGCATCAAAATGATGCTATAGTCACAGCATGCTGGGCGCTCCGAAGCTACTATTCAGTTATAAACGCGCAATAGCAGCGCTAATATCTCATTGAAATACGGCAAGCTGAACGCCGACGCCACACACTGATGTATTAGGTGCTATGACGTCCATCTCGCAGCCTGATGCATCCCAGCCCGAGTGCACAGCTACGGGGCTAGCGCTGTCAACAGCACAAAACCAGGCTACCGCCGCCCGGGAAACAAAATAGCAGACTGGAAATTTACTTGAAGCGCGCTATTTGAGCTCGAAGGACTGGTTTCTGTCGAAGTAGACGCGCCCGCACTGCTCGAGTTTCTCCACGTAGTCGTCGCTGAGCCCGCCCTCGACGGTCATCGCATACGTGCCGGGCGCGAAGCCGTCGATGCGCTGCCACCTCGCGACCCACGAGTTCTTCGGGTCCACGAGCCCGATCGTCCCGCGGAACGCGGCCGACGTCGCCGCGTTAAAATTTTTCGGCCGCTCGAGCTGCAGCGCCGCGCAGTTCGGGCATCCGTGCGACTTGAAGCTCGCTGCGGGCTTGACGAGCGCGCAGCCCAGACACGCTCTGAGCCTGTTCGAGGCCGCGGACCCCCTGCTTGCGCCGCCCTCCATGGGTATGGTGCGCGGCGAAATTTTATCGCGGCAGAAAGAAAAAACAAGCGGCCTTCAACTGTATTTAACTAACTAACTCCTGCGGTTCTTGGCATGGCTGGGCCGCGGGCTGCCCCTGCCGGCCTTCTGGGGCGCGTCTCTGGGCTTCCTGTGTGTTTTCTTGTTTTTCTTCCTGCGCTCGGCCGCGGTGAGGTCCTCCGAGGCGGTCGCGCCGGCGCGCCGCTGCGCGAGCTCGCGCTCCTTCAGCTCCTGCTTGACCTCGGCCTTCTCCGCGAGGTCGATGCACTTGGCGATCTCCTTCTCGGAGCGCGCTAGCTCCATGCCGCTGCCCGAAAAGGCGGGCAGATTCAGCTTCTCCAGCGCAGCAGCCGCGCGCTCTCTGAACATGGTCTCGATCTCGGACTCTTCCACCTCTTTCAAGCTGCTGATCCTCTCCATGCAGTAGGAGCGTGAATTCGCGGAAAATTTTGTAACCGAAAAGCGGCCGCGCTGCAAAACTGGCTTCGCTGTGCGATTATAGCCCAGGATGACTGTCGCGATTTGAATTACAGTCGCAGAGCAAATAGGCGTGTTTGCAGCATAGTAGAGATTTAGCCTCAACTGTAGCACATAGGGGTAAATGGAAAGAAGATATACGGCGAAGTTTAATTTTATTCGCTGCAGCTGCTCCTTGATGCGTTTCAAAGCGAATTCTGCCCCTATCTGCCCGCCCATTGGCCAGTGCCGTGCGCGGGACCAATCAGAGGATGCAGCGCAGCGATTCGCTGCCTATAGGAGCACTAAAAAGCGCCGTTAGCGCGCACGCCCACGGCTATGCTGAGCGACTACATCTTCTCTGTCATCCGCGACCGCAGTGCTGCCGTGCGCTGCGCGATGGTGGTCGAGCGGATGGGGATCCCCAATGAGGCGTGCGCGCTGGCGGTCAAAATATACCAGCGGCTGCACGAGCTCGCTAAGCAGACGGACCGGCTCTACGTGTCGAAGAAGGAGGTCAAGTCGTACTTCCTCAAGACGCGCGCGCGGCTCTTCGGCGCGCGCAGGCCCCCCAGAACCGGCGCGCCTGCTCTCTCCGACCACAGCTACATGTCCGGCGGTCGGCGCATGGCGCTGCCGGATATCGTGCGCAACGCGTATCTGCTGTTCGTGATGTGCTGCGTCGTGGCCTACAAGTACAAGAAGGATATCTCGTACACGAACGACTCGTGGCTGGGCTTCGTCGAGGTCGACTGCACCGAGATCAACGGCATCGAGCGCGTGATCCTGGCGTGTCTCGAATACAGGCTCGATCTTGACGGCGAAACCGAGGCGCTCGCTGAGATGGCGCCGTATCTCGCTGGCGTCGCCGCGCCCGTGTATGTGGAAGAGAAGAAGATCCAGCGGAAGCGCAAGATATTCTGCCTTTAGTGCGCGGCAGTGTGCACCTAGATGTACCGACCAGTTTAATTAATGCCTCTAGTTTCCAATAAATTTATTGCGAAGGCACATGCGTTTTCCAGACCAAGACGGCGAATACCACCGCAGGCTGTTCTTTACATCCTCTAACAAGCAGCAGCCACACCCGTCAGTACAGTCTACTCGCTGTCGGAGTCGGTGCGCTCCTGCGGCTTGAAGCTGAAGGGGCTCCGCATGCTGTTCACGCTGTTCGAGGCGTTGATGTAGCTCTTGTTGCTGCGTGATAGCACTACCTCGCTCGGGGACGCGGCCTTAGCCGGCTTTGTGGGCTGCTCCATCCGTGGCGCGTCTCTCGGCGCCGAGTGCTCCGCGGAGCCAACGTCGCTGGGGACGGGGGTCTCCGTCGTATCCTCCACCACGCAGTCGCGCAGCCGCGGGACGCTTTTCTTCCGGATCACTGCGCTCCCGAAGCCGGCGGACTTGGGCCTCTTGTCGAGCTCCATGAAGGCGGTGCCCGGCTCCTTCGCCCTGGAGGCCTCGCAGAGCGCGTCAAGCTCGGCGACGAAGTCCTTCGTGTCGTGGTACTTGACGGTCACGTCGGGGCTCGCGGGCACCTTGTACGCGAACTTGTTGCCGCCCACGTACATCCGCCGGAGCTCCTCCGCGGTCCACGCATCCATCGTCGTGCTCTTCACCCGCGAGACGTTGGGCCCGAGGCGGCGGTGCTGGCCCGAGCACTCGTAGCACACGAAGAAGCCGAACGTCCACGCGCACCAGGCGGGGTTGTTCTTGCCGCAGTCGGCGCACTTTCTGTTGGGCGTGAGCGACATGAGATGCTCCATGAACTTTTTTGTTTTGGCATCGTTGAGCGCCGGCGCAGTCATCAGGGGCTCTGCGCTGCGCCGGCCTATGCAAAAATTACGGCCGCGCAGCCAGACCGTGCGCTGGCTGAAACAGCGCGGCCTTGCGGGCCAATGATTCGACAGAATCAGGCTTTTATAACCGCTGCAGCGCACGAAAAATGCGCGGCCTGCTCTTTCTGCTCACCGTTGCTGGGAGCGACCTCGACCGCTTTATCGACAGGGACGTGAGGGTCTTCTTTGCGAGCGCGAATCACGTCTTCGTCGGCCTGGACACAGCTTCGAACAGACTCGCGGCCCGCTCAAAATACTACGCGCTGGCTGGCTTCAACGCGCTCGTGAAGCTCGTGCCCAGCGGGGACAGCTACCGCATGCTGGCCAAACGCAAGCCCCTCTGCGTCAACGGCGACGGGATCGCACCGTGCAGCAGCGGGAGCGACTGGACGGTCCGCGAGCAGCCTTTCGGCTACACGATCGGCGACGGTGTGCGCTGCCTGACGCTCAGCGGGCGCGCGGTAATCACGATGGCTGCGTGCACGGACAGCGAGGACCAGCTCGTAGACTTCCGGCTCGCCGAGGACGACCAGGAGTGCTGGACCGGCGGCGCACCTTCGCCTGATACGCAAACGAAAGCTCCGCACAGCAGCACGGTTGTTCTAAATCTACCGGAAGGACACAGAAACGACAGCGGGGCCTACGTAGAGATCTACGAAAAGCACAGCCGCCCGACAAGGCGGGAGCTCAAGCTCGGCGCACCAGCCACGCATGACTGGGTTTACGAAGAACTCGCCGCGAACTCCAGTACAGAATAACCACTCTGCACTGTTCAAGCTTTTTAAACACCCGTCCAAGTAAAATTAGTAAGGTTTTAGTTTTTCTTATTAGCATTAGCCTTTGCAAGGTAGCCCTGTCCTATGGGCCGCATGATGCTGGATTACCTCACTGTAAACAATGCAGTGCGTGCGCAACAAACGCACAAGCGGCCGCCTTAAAACTATTATAGCCAGCATTGCCAGCACGACTCACAAGACGGTACAAATAGAACTTTACCTAAAGATGGCCTCTATCATCACAGACTTCGCGCCGAAGACCTCTACTATTTTCCTGTCCGACTCCGGGATCTTGTCCGCGCTCCCGCATTTCCTGATCTCAAACCCAGAGGCGCCGGCCTGGTCTCTGATCTTCTCCACCAGGTCTTTCACCGTGGCCTCGAGCGGAAAGCCGAGCAGCACCAGCTTCTGGTGGTTCAGATTCACCTTCACCTTGACGGGGTCGCTGATCTGCTGCGTCTTTACGACGGGCGCGGCCTCCTCCGCAGCCTCCTTCTCCATCCGCTGCGCGAAATCATCGCGGTTCGCCTGGATCTTCTTGAGGAGGTCCTCCTTGTACACGCGCATGCGCGCCTCCTCTTGCTTGACCTCCTTCTCGTGCTCCTTGGCCGCCTCCATCGCCTGGCGCCGCTCGGCATCGGCCGCGTTGTCGGCGCGGTACGCCTCGACGTACTCCAGCACGCTCTCGAAGTCGCGCCGCTCTATGCCCTTCAGGAGCCGCGAAATCTCGTCCTTTTTGAGGTTGTACTCGGAGAGCAGGCTGATGATCTCGGAGTCGTTCATGTCGGTCTCTTGCTTCACCATGTGGGTAATTTTTGACAAATATTTAATGCTGCGGCGCCTGCGCGCCAAACAAAGTGCTGGAGGGCGCCGTTCTTTGCTGAAAGCCTGCTTTGAACGTGTGAAGCATGGGGTTTGCCTTACAATACGCGAAGTTGATATCATTTCGCGATAAAAGCTAAACTGGTTCGAGCTAGAATCAATCTTTAAACGAGCGCTGCAATGGGCTTTCAGCGCTTGCTAGGGGTTAAGAGTTTGCATAAGAAAAGGGCAGATTCCGTTTATCGAGGCACTTGCGGTGCTCCTAAATATCTAGATGCACTGCTGCAGATCGCGCGAACCGGGCGGCCGCATCAACTCTGCATACCGGAGTGAATGTATAAGCCACTCAGCGATTCTCATTGAAGAGTACGGTAAGAGTTTTCTGGACATTCACCCTGCATAGCGGTGGGCACAGTAAAAGATTTAAAACGTTGCTAGAAGATAGCCGGGCAGATAATCAGAGAGACATAGTGCTGAAAGCACTTCTCACACAGGCTTTTAAGAGTTTAATTGCCTTCCTGTGCGTCGCTGGCCGGTGCGCTGATGTAGAGCTGTCCGTTTTTGAACAGCGCGATCTCGCCATCCGCAAGCTCGATGATGGAGGAGCGCGGGCTGGAGGCAGACTCATCAGCCGAGCGCGCGCAGAAAACGAAGAAGTTGCTGCCATCGTTGTCCTCGCTGCTCCGGGTTGTAGATTTATCGCTGATCAGTCTGATGACGCGGGTCTGTGCATTCGCTGTAGGCTCGTACTTTATGCAGGCGGCTGCGATGCTGCTGCTGATGGACATCTTGGCGCCGCGGGCGTGGGCCAGCATCTGGTCGGGGTAGTGCTGCGAGACCGCGATGAACGCGAAGTCGTCTGTGCACTGTGCGAAGGCGGCGCGGCAGACCTCGTCGAAGGCGGGTGTGCTGTCCGGCGTCTCTCTCCAGAGTCGATTGTATGCATCAGAAAGTGCCTCTGAAATAGCGTTGCTGCTGTTTCGCCCCTCATCTTTTACAGCCGTTACTTCGAAGTTACATGTAGGAGCCGGGTTTGGCGCCGCCGGGCTGCAGAGAGCGGGCTCGCGGACACCCGCAAGGTACATTCCGTACGTGTCTGACGCGGGCTCATTGAGCCTGAGGTTCAGCGCGGTTTTGGGTACCGAACCGCCAGGGGGAGTGGTGTGGGAAGGCCCGCTGTAGATCTGGCTGTCGCCGAGGTAGAGGGGATGGGCGGCCCTCACCGCGCGGTGGTCGAGGCGCTCAAAAAAGTGGCGCATCTCGTGCGCGAGACCAAGGTTGGACAGGTTACGCACGCAGCACGCAAGGCCCATTATCCGCATTGGCCGCAAAAATTTGCATTGGTTTAAATTTCGTTGCCTGCAGGCAGGGGCTGATCGTTTGCATCACTAATATTGATTTAGTTGATAAATGGCTTTATTTGCGGTGCACGTCATTATATTTGCGGCAGAGTGTGTGCAGCCGGTCTGCAACGGGTAGCGGTCCTAGCTTGGCTATACTGCGTTATATGGCAGAACACGGAAGCGGTTAGCAGCGATCTTCGTAAGGCCTCGGTCAGAAAAATAAAAAATACAAGGTCTGTCGTGTGTTAAGCTACTTTTCATGGACGCCGGGAGCGGCTTTGGCCAGACCGGCGGCGACGAGGGAAACTCCTTTATGACCAGATATTTAGATAGCAAGCTAGGCTGATTAGCTAGCGAGAATAGCCTAAAGGCTATATGAATGTGCTAATGGATCTACGGGGTGAATCTGGCTATGGATTTTAAAGCTTCATCTTAAATGGAGATGCCGACCAGCCCAGCGAATAGCTTAGATACTTTCTTTGCTGCATACGTAAGGACATCCTCGTGATTAAAGACAATAAGGTACGTCTTGTTTGCTTATACTGCATCGGTGCATTAGGTATCGGTAAATTTTGTGCAGAATGTCAGGTTAAACGCGGCCCCGATGAGGATCAGGGCGCTACTGTCGCCGCTGTTGGCGTGCTGCTGCAAGCACAGGCCAGCCGCGGGCTTGCCAGAGTTCATGAGCAAAGACTATACCAACTTTGCAAAGATGGGTACGGTAGTGTTCAGTGATCTCGAGGAGCATGTACTAGACCCGCCGTATGAAAATAGCTTGGTGTACACCTGTCCCGAGTTACCACCTTCCGTAATAGCTGCGCGTGTGCCGCACATCAACGCGAACGAAAAGGCACAGAGTGTCGTGTTCATGGCCCTCACTGACTACGCCTGGCCTACGCTGCTCGAGCAAAACCTGATACCAAAGTGCGGCTATGCAGCCCACCTGCTGCTGCGTAAGCTGTTCCACAGAAAGTACATCCTCAGTCTCAAGCTAAGGGTGCTCTGCACTACTGTAGACAGGCTCGTACTGGCCCAACATGTGGCAAAGTCAGCGGCGAGGCTGGCCGCGATCAACGGCTGCGTGGAAGCTGCTTTGCTAGACGAAATCAAATTGGGTATCCCCGAGCTTGCCGTTGCTGGTGGCGCGAGGAACAGCGCTGTGGACCTGATAATCCACATGCTTAGAATGATGGGAGGCCTAGGCAGCGGCTTGCTGGCGACGGCCACTCCGCAACTCCTGGGCATCCTGGCTGCTGATGCCGGCAGCCGCGATAAAATGTTGCCATTGGTCCGCGATACCGTTCGGATAGCGCAGCAGCTGGATCTTTTCTGCGCTACGGCACAAAGAGAGATGCGCGAGCACATTTTTCAGTTTGTAGCTGATAACAATGAGCGTGTGTATTTCTCCCTGTTCAACGGATTCATCACTCCGCACTCAGTCTCTACGTGCGCTCTAGCCTATGTGCGCGGGAAGAAATACGAGGATGTCCCGCCGCACTTCATACGCAACTACGTTGATCATGTGAACGCCGAGCTTGACGGTGCCGAGGTTGCAGTTGAGCAACTGTTCGAGGCATTCATGCCCCGCTTCTCTGACTTTCATACCTCGGACACCCTGTGGAGGAGCGACCCGGAGTTTTTCAACGCGATACCGTGCAAGTGGCTATCGGCGATGTTCAACGATCTGCATGATAATGCAGCTGCACATCTTGATTTGGAGGAGCTCATGCGGTGGTACATGAGCAGGCTGTACTACCCGGAATTTATCAGAATTTTGAAAACGCATGAGGAGCAGATTAGGCTTCAAGTATTAGCGATCTTTATGCTCAAGTACCAGAGCGAAGAGAGCGGCTCGGAATACAAGGCGCTGCTCCGTCGTAGCATCAGCAATAACGCAGCGAACGAGCAACTTGAATTGGTGTATGCAGTGCTTGCGCCGCTGTATGGTATGTAGAGACGAGTAAACTTATTGGAAGCAGATGTTTATTTGGATTATGCGATGACCTTGCAAGCTAGACGCGTCTCGCCCGCTTCAGATCCATCCCACAGTGCTGTCTTTGCATAGTATAGCATCGTTTATAGATACCCTTGAGCATCCTGTATCATTTGAAATAACCCCTTAATCAAGTTTATTGGTTACGCGGGACGGTGGCTGCCTCCCATGCCCACCTGCCCCTTCATTCCCCTTTTAAAAATTCATCAATAAGAGCAGATTCGCGGAAGGCCCCATGCGGGTTCTCACAGCGGTTTTGCCGCTAGCAGGATCTTATGTCCGCGCCAGAATCAGCCTGAAGCAGGCCATTAGTGCGGTTGGTAGCTTGCACGATACAGCCGGTGGCGCGCAGCTGCACGCCCACCCCGAGGGCCCGCTGAACATCCTGCGCGCGCATGCAGCGGTCAACAACGATGCGATTGCGAAGAAGCGAATGTTCTCTCCGACGATACACGCATGCTACGCGTTGAAGGAGGCCGCGAATTCTCTACGCGGTGGCGCTGAAGATCGCGAAAGGAAATACGAATTCCAGAGAACACCCGTGCAGGACGAGATCTGGGACTGCACGGGCTCAGAAAAGGTGGATGGCTACCTGCACGCTTATTATAGTACGCTTAAGGTTCTGTTCAGAGTTGTAGATGATAAAGCGGTTGTGAGCACGAACCACCACCTGTCATTCTACAAGTACACGCGCGTGCAGCTCTCCGACGGCGAGCGCGCCCGTTTTTTCGCGGCGCTGCTGATGCTCGCCAACGGCGAGAAGGGGATCAAGGCCACATACAGGGGGAGGGCAGAGGGCAGCAAGGCTCACCAGGGGCGGGAGATCTTTGGGGTCGCGCTGACAGGCGGCAAAAGCACCCTGGTGGATCTGAGTTTTACGATACTGAACACGCTGCCAGGCAAGAAAACACTGTACATCGAAGAGATGCGGGCGGTCGTCAACTTTTTCGTTGAGCACGGCGCCACCAACGTGGAGGAGTACGAACTGGACTACACCGACAGTCCGAGCTTTCTCATACAGGCGTACCTCTGTGAGTACGCAAACGATGACGCGTTTATAGGCGAGGTGTTCAGTTGCGTGGGCGCTTTTCTGGCGGAGATGTACTCTGGCATTGAGCTCGACGCCGCGCGTTGCCGGTATTTCACAGCTGACAAGAAACTGGTCGGGGAGTATTCCGAGAAGTACGGCGTGCTCACGGAGATCGATAAAATCAGCAGCCGCGGCCGATTTCCGTTCACCAGCTCGAACATGCCGCTGGAAACCGATCTCGTGCACTACTACGACGAGACTGCCGGCGAAGCGAGCTACGCGGTCGGCTACAGCGACTGCGTGGAGATCGCACTGTATAACTTTCTCTGCTGTGTGCTGTACGACCCCGAGGCGCGCTCGTACAGCACCGAGCACCTGAAGAAAAAGAAATGCGAACCGACTGAAAGGCTATTACATTTTTTTACGAGCGTCTGCTCTACGCCCGAGGACAACAGCAAAGCGTGCATACATCAGGAGTGGGCGCGCGTGGCCCAGGGCCTTACGCGGCCGCCTGCCGCGGATAGCGAAATGAAGGTCGCTGCGAACGAGAGAAAGCCCAGCCTGATTAAATACTGCAAAACAACCGCGGATTATGGGTCCGTAGGGCTCAAAGCAGATGTGGCGCTCAAGGCAGATATTGGCACCTTCTTGGTAGCGCTGGCCGAGGTTGTGGGGCTGCCGGCGGAGAAGAAGAAAAATCTTGAGGATGCCGTGGGAGAACTACTGGCTCTCCCGCCTGGTGATGTGGGTTGTGTAAAACTGACACAGTTGCTCAATGATGTGCTCAGCACCAGAATTTCAACCAGACAGGTGGAACTCGAGCTGCGTGATGTGCAGGTTGGGGTGGACAAAGAGGAGGATACGATCCTCAGTGGATTGCTTGTGCTGTCGTTTCCGCCGCAGAAAGACGACCAGGCATGCTATGAAGTCAAGTTCAAGTTTGGCCTTGAGCCTAGACATGTCGGCACTGCCTACACGCCCAACGATGTTGTGCTCAGCGAGGGCGAGCGTGAGATCTTTGCTCCCTACGACGAAGGAACAGCGAACGATGGGGGCTGCCTCCTCTTTGGCCTGATAAATGATTGTGCGAGGCGGTTCCTGAACAAGATCGATGGAACTGTGCCACCGAACGGTCGTATTGCAGCGTTAGAGCGCGCGCAAGACCCAAAGGCGCTTTACACGGCGCTCACCCGCTGGCTCAGCTACGTACCGATGCGTTCGCATCCTGATCGGCTGGGAGCAATCGACCAGTTATTTCCCACATTCGTAAGGCTGCTAAAGCAAGGCAAGGGCATCGGCAGGGCTAAGAATACGCAGGCTGGTGGTTCGGCTACCCAAAATCGCACGGAAGGCCATTCCCCCGACTCGGAGAGTAAGTCTGGCGGCGCCGCAGATATGGTCCTCAGTGCGCAGAGCCCGCTTGTGCTCCTTATAGCAAACATCCTGGGCAGCGCATCGCTCAACGACGCCGAGACAAGAAATTGCTTCCTTCGGTCCGTGCTCCCTTACTGCGTCAGTGATCGGGCCAAGCTTTTCCCCAGCATCCACGTTCAGCGGTCGTTGTACTGTCGAGCGACCTATGTATACACGGTATGCCCTGCAGAGGCGTCGTTTTGGCGCTGGGCGGGCTTCCGTGTCCCGAACATTACGTTGGGGTATCTCAGGCAGCTTGTGGCGCCCAAACCTGTATGGTCCATTGTTTCGGGCGAAAAATCAGCCATTTGGGATCTTTTTGAACACCTAGACAATGCTAAGACAGATGGGGCCCAGATAGTCAATATGTTTATGGCTCACAGGCACACTGAGGGCATCGAGTTTGCGCGGAGCTACTGCGTGCTAGACAGCAGTGTCGCCTCGAGCGACAGCGCGGCCAAAAGAGTCCTGTGGTTCCGCATGGCGCTCAAGAATCGGGTCTATAGCGAGGTCCGTCGGGTGTGCAGCGGCTGGGATGAGCGCGGCTTTGCAGAATTCATGGCGAGGTGGGCTGAGGAAAGCCCCAAAATCCCACCAAGTAATTTGCCGCCGTTGTCCGACCGCATCGTCGCCAGGATTTTTCCCGATGGCCCTTCGCCTGTTCAGCTTAGGGTGCTTCAGGGGCTGTACGTGTAGTTTGCATTATTTAAGGCTGATTATGGTGAGATTGTCTACAGCTCGCTTGAAGCTAGCATGCTGCAATCATACCCCAGGTTTGAAATAGCGAATATCTGCCAAGCATCGGTCGTTACTTTCCCTACCGTTGCGCGCAACCGAAGGGGACACCCACACAAATCTGATGGTGCTAAAGTCAGAGCTTGGTGATTTGAAGAGCTTCATAAATAAGCTCGAACGGTTCACAAAGCAGAAAATGAACTGCTCGACGGATTGGATAAGATGTTCCGCGTTTGCAGATAGAGTCTAGAGAAAAGCTGCAAAAGTCTCACCAATACCCGTAACACCCCAATAAATTTACTCATTAACTGGGTTTTAGCAGCTTGGGGCCTGGAGTGCTAACGCTGAATCTACCTGCATTATCAATGCACTTCCAGGGCTTCTGTAGCCGCAGAGCTGCTAATTACGAGCACTGCTTCGAAGTTTGGCCATTATGCCGCTAAATTTTTGTCAAGGCGAGTTAAGGTCAGGCACCCATGTGGGCCAGGTTCTGTTCCCTCCTGATATGTGTGAATTGTGGGCAGAAGCATCGTACTGCTGTTGCCCGCGCACTGGGGCCTGCATATGGCGGTTATCCCGACTCAGAGAAGCTGGGCGCGACGGGGCTCAATGAGATCGAGAACCTAGTGCTGGGCGCGCTCTACAGGCGCTGCTCGGAGCACGACTGCCCGGAGATCAGACGCGCTCTGTTCGATAGACGGCTTTCGAGCATTTCCGCGTGCGCCAAAGTGCGCTACGTGGTGTACACGTTGCTGGGCAAAGCCCATCGGCCTGCGCTGTTTGAGCGGCTGCTCGCAAGGTTCGGCTATGCGGGGCGCCTGGTGCTACAAAAGCTATTCAGGGGGCCCTCTATTGCGAGTCTCACTGGGAAGTCCGTGGCTCTTGATGGCGCTGAGCCACACCGAGAGCTCCGTCGTGCAACGACGCATTCACACTGCGCATTAAGGAGAATCTACCAGTGCGTGCAGAGTCGAGTGGTGGGCGAGAGCAGGAAAAGCCTGCTGCAACTCGCGGAGAACGGGTGCGGGCTGGATCTGGCATCCTATGTGGCCAAGAGAATGGATACTGCCGAAGAGACGACACTGAGCTCTGCGTTTATTACCATAATGGACGTATGGTCTGGCGGCGCCGGCGGGCGCGACAGGCTGCTGCCCGTTGCCACTGAGTACCTGAGGATAGCGCTGCAGCCCAAGACTTTCAAAAAGCACCTGCAAGCCGACTTGCGCGGCGCAGTCGTCGAATATGTGTTCAGCAAGAACCAGCGCGCGTACTTCGATCTCTTCCGCGGATTTGCCCACCAGCGAACGACCTCTTCGGCGGTTAACGCGTACATAGACACAAAGCTGAGCGGGGTCGTCAGTCTGTGCTTTCTGCGCGACTACCTGGACTACATGAAGAAAAATTATAGCTATTCAGACGAGGGGGCTTACTACTTCTTCCGAGGCCTGCTCGAGCCGCCAGTCGCGTTTCACGCCCCGAAAACCATCTGGAATAGCGATCCGGAGCGGTTCAACCTGATATCGCCGCGGTGGCTGCGGGAGATGCTCGAGGATCTGCGCGACAACTCCGCCCACAGAGCTGGGCGGCGAGCGCTCATGTGCAAGTACATGTGCTGGCTGCGGTACGAGGTGTTTGTCTGCATACTGCGGTGCTACATCATAGAAGAGTGCGAGGAAATGGCGGTTTTCATGCTGATGCATCAGAGCGTGGAAGCAAGAGAGGAATACGAGCGGTGCTATCGCCGGGAGGACATGGTAGCAGACCGCCCGCATAAAAAAGTGCTGAGTGTGCTCGCCAATGTATTCAAACGCCTGGCGGCGCATCAACCCGTGCTAGCTGCAGTGGACTGAGGCGCTGATAGTAGTAGGAGTTCTTGTGCTGTGTGGTCTCAATTATGCTTGCTAACTGCATGTGTGCACAGCTGCACTAAGGATATCAGCCGAGCGCAGTACCCTTGCACAGGTCGTTGATTAGCGCAGGCGCCTGCGCTGAATAGCTCTAGCCATCTGCCTGAAGCGTTCTTAGTCGCGGGCGTTGGCGCTTACAAGCAGGCTGTACGAACCAACAGCTATGTTGCCGCATCGCTGTCTATACGATTTTCTGGTGGCAGGGGCGTTTATGGCGTTGTGCGCATTGGGCAGTGTCGCATCTCTGTCAATGGCCGTTCGAGGAAGCGGCCACCCAAACGTTGCACGAAGCTGCAGACCATCACTTATAATAGAAAAAACTACCCGCAGACTGATCAGCCAAATGCCTACAGAAGGTAATTGCCAATCCATTAAATCCCTGCAATATTGTTGTATCAGCCGTTCAGTGAACAGCACGACGCGTAGCTTGAATATCGTCCTAGTGCTCTTTTCAACTGTAAAGTCGCGGTACATCCGTTAATGAGCAATCGTATCGCACATAGCGGCACGCCTGCACTCGGATCCCATGGAACTTTCTTGAGAGTGGAAATCTCTACGCGGTGCCTGGTAGTAGCATTTATCCCAATCTGCAGGAATTTTGTTGTTGGTGGCCTGTGTGCCCAGACTTGTCAAGTTTGTGGAAATATTGCAGAAGTGCGCGGCAGGACTTGAGGAACTCTTCGTGTTAAGCAGCAATGGCGCCTTGCAGCACATAACTGATACAAGACCTATAGTGGCCAACCGATACGCAAGAGACTACCGTGGCCATCCACATGCACTTTAGAGCACGCATGCCCCAGCAAGAAGACTCGCCAGCTCAACCTAATTAGATGACATCATCTATAATTTAAAAATAATTTGCCTCAAGAGTCCATGCAAGTGCGGCAGTTCGTGAGAGCGTTGATGCTCACGGAGGTTTTTGTGGGCGCGCGCCTCAGCGCCATCCACATTGCGGACGTCCTTGAAAAGGCGTACGGACACGGTGAGTATGTGGACCCGGAGGGCCCGCTCAACATCATGAGGGGGCATCCCTGCGTCAACAATGGCATGATTACGAAGCAGTACAGGTTTTCAGCGCCGATGCGGCCCGGCTACAGCTCCACGGGTGATTGCGCGTACGCGAGGAATGCGCACGAAGACGGTGTTCGGAAGTTCCCATCTGATAGTGAGGCGATGGCGTACATCGCAGAGCATTACACAGTCCTGAAATCCATGTTCACGGTCGATAACGAGATGGCGGTCGTTGATAAGAGCCCGCAGGCGCCCTTCTGGAATCTGTTCAGAAGCGAGCGCGGGAAATGCGTAGAGCTGTTTGCAGCGTTGCTGGTGCTTGCTGGCGGCGGGGACATTCGACTGCGCCAAGGCAGCGACGGCTGCTCAGAAGAGGGTAAGCAAAATGCCTCTCTCGTCATCTACGATGGTGCTACGTCCTTGCGTGCGTACGCGCTAGACCTAGATTTTGTCGACGCTGCCACCCTGGCGGCCGTGGAGTTCTTTGTCAAGCACGGCGGCGAGAGGGCGGGTCAGATAGCAGGCTACGGTCTCCACTACACCGACAGCCCGAGCTTCCTGATCCAGGCGTACGTCTGCGAGTTCATCGAAGACCGCGATATTGCCGCGGGCACAGGGATCTTCGAGGCTGCGAAAGAGATCGTTGCAAAGCTCCCAGCAAATAGTTATGCTGCACACCGGGGACAGCGCTTCTTCACAAAGGACCGGAATTATGTGGGTGCGTACCTAGAGGGGTATAAGGCGCTCTACGATGCTGAGATGGGCTTCGATGAGGTGCAGCGTGCGCTGCTCATGCACTGGCAGAATTTTAGACATGAAAATTATAGCGGTGGAGACGATTCCAGGGGCACAGTCTCGACACTGCTCAAACTGTGTTATTGCCTGTGCTCGAACCCAGCAATCAACAGCTGGGACAGTCGGCTCCTAGACAGCCCGCAGAACGAGCTGCTCTGCGCGTTACGAGACTTCACCCGTACGGCCTTTGCTGCGTCGAACACGCTTAACATCAGGGACTATTTCCTGCGGACGGGCTGGGAGCGGGTAGGGAAGTACCATGCGGATTTTCTAGCGGTGGCCAAGACAAGGGCAGCCGCAAGTGAGGCCATCACAGACTGCTGCGCTGGAGACATCTCCGCCGGGCTTGTGACTGATCCGAAAAATTTTCTGGTGGTGCTCGCGTGGATCCTTGGCGAGCCTGAAGCGGAGCTCCGATCTCTGCAGCAGCTGCTGAATGAGGTCCTGAGCGATACGGGCCGCGCTTCTCACTGCAAACAAATCAGCGCCCGCGTGACCCAGATGCTCGGTCCATTTTATGCCAACGCTATCAGGGCACATTTTGGTGTCTGGACGGCGGCTGACGGGACGCGCCACGGATCGCTCTGGCTTGTGCTGCATTCGGACCGTATCAGCGCAACGTATAAGTGTGTACTGAAGCTTGTCTTCAGGCCCGAAAAGGTATATATTATGTACGTGTCCCAGCAGACCACACTGAGTGACTGCCTGCGTGCTGCGTTTGTCTCGGCACTTGAGAAATTGCGCGTGCTTGGCAGATCCTCCAACACCGCGCTGTCTGCACCTGCGAACAGAGGATCGGATGGGCACAACAATTTCCCGCTGCATGCGTTGCTTCGAGAGTGTGTTGAGCGGTGCCTAGACCCTGTTGCGCATCGGGCCGTTTGTGACATGCACCTCGCGAAGGTGTCTGCAGCGAAGGATCCGCTGGCGCGCCACATCGCAATCAGCCACTGGATGGCGTACCAGCCGATGCTGTCGCTGGGCGAAATGGTAAAAGCAGGAGATCGGCTGCTTCCTGTATTTGAGGAGCTTCTGGCGCGGAGCACCGATGGTAGCGATGCTTCCGGGGCCGCGCTCGCCGCTGATAATCCGGTGGTGGCTGTGCTGGACAACATTCTGGGTAGCGTTGTAGCCTTCGACGACGCGCTGCGTTTCTTCGTCGTCGACGGCCTGCGCTACTGTGTCAATGCGCGCACCGACCTTCTCCCGAGCACATTCTCATTCGCGGATACACCTCCGTGCTATGTGCAGGAGCTGGGCGAGTCTGCGTATGGCTGCTTCCTCGCCTGCTTGGCGAAGTACGATATGCCTGAGATATCAATCCGCCATATAGAGCGGTGTGCACGCAGCAGGATCCGGACTGGCAGTAGTGTGCAAGGTCCATTTCCCCTCCACGCTCACTCAACGCTGCTAGCCTAGCTCTGACCCGGTTTTAAGTAAATTTTGTCATCTGCCTTCATTTTGGCTAGAAACTTTCCGGGCTTGCAAAAGAAGGACCATCTTTTTCCACAATGTATATGATTAGCATAGTTCTACTCCATGCGCCTCAGCTTTGGAATTTTTCGGCACTGGTTCTATCCTGTCGTCTTGCGCGACGCTGTTTCAGTATTCAAGTTAGGCGTTCTCCAGGATTTTTGAGCTCGATCGCCTAAGCGTACACCTAGACCGAATAGAGATCTCGTTATCGCGCATGCGCATTTGCGGCGTTTCGTAGCTGCCCACCAGCCATGATATGCGACCTGTACTCGTTTCCTCTCTCGTTCAACACAATCGCTTAGACTGATAGCTTTGCAAGCGTGCTAATGTCGTAATCCAGCACTTCGCGTAGTGCCACAGGTGCAGACCGTGGACCGCCTCGTTGCTGCGCCGCACAAAGTAGTGATAAAACTTCTGATCGACGTTGATCACAAAAAATGGCGAAAAATTTACCCCATGCGTTGCACAGCCAAGGTTTTATGGATTGCGACGTGCCTCGCGGCGCACATGTGGCGCAAGGCCGGATTACTGACAGATAAACAGGCTAGGTTTTTATGTTTAGATAGTTGTTTGTTTATTTTCTTTAAGTCCGATCATCCTTTAAGTCCGATCATCCTTTAAGTCCGATCATCCTTTAAGTCCGATCATCCTTTAAGTCCG
>JALRLY010000272.1:0-10726 GCA_023647555.1 Pancytospora philotis
CACCCCTTTACCAGATAGTCCACAAGACCCATAAGTCGTTGAAAAAATTGCCCATAACAATGTGGCTTAATGCGTCGCACCGGCCACTGCTATTCTTCACTGCCACTATTGCTGCCGCCACCGAGAAAAAAATTGGTTTTAGAGAAATCAACCCATTTGTGGGAGCTATCGATACATACACCACTTTTCGGGATAAAGTGATTGATCGGATGTACAGTCGCTGCGTTACTGTCGTGAACGATGAAAAACAAATAGCACATGACAATGCCCGGAGGGGCATGCAGCGTTCAAGAGGGATCCCCATCTCTCGCTCGAGCTACATTATTTTTGCGACTTTGCTGATGCAGAAAGAGCCTGTTAGTTTCATCCACGAATTCGTCAAGTCGCGGCTAGTAGAATACCGCATGCTCGAGTTAATATTTGATGATCTAAGCATAACTGGACTTGAGGACGCCTTCGACGAACTTTTTCCTGCTCTAGATCGCGTTGTACTCGATAGGATCCGTGCCGCATACAGTAGCGAGCGCGATGCAATAAGGCAGGCTCTGAAAGAGGAAGTTGCCATTGTGATGAAGCAAAGTCCAAGCGAGTTTCTACGTGGTGCCGGTGACGAGATAATTTCAGATGATATTCTAACTTATTTTTCACTGAGGTGTGAGACCAAAGAACATTCAAGGCTCGACGAATTCGCTGCAATTTTAGAAGCTATACGCAGCGAAGTCAATGAAGGGAGTCATTCTGATGCCAAATGTATAAGTATATCCTATTTTCTATACAATATTATTGGGTTGAGGTATAATAAAGAAGAGCATGAATTGTCAAAGCTGGCGCTAAGGTGCATTACATCAAGTTACAGCTGTAATGTCATCGAGATGCTAACGCAGCAGCATACTATACTTGGCTTCAGTCCACACCATCAGAGGGCTACTAGGATTTGTGCTATGGACAAGATCATAGACTACACATGCGTCAACAACGCTAAGTATGTGGATCCGCATTTTGTGCGCGCTTATCTCGATGCACAAAAGAAGTATGGGATGATAGACAACGCGGAGGAGGTCGATTTTCTGTATACATTCTACGATAACACCGACCAGACCAGAAAGGATATGCTGCTTGCCGTTGATGATAAATTTCCAGAGCAGCTGTTGTCTGACCTACGTCAGCGCGTTAGCAAGCAACGGCAATGAACTAGAAAACTCTAAAAGGCTCAATTAAATACTTCAATTATATCTTCATGACTATTATATAGCCCTAAGATAAAAGCCCTGGCTGCCCAACATTCAGTTCGATGAAGCATAAAAAAAAGCAGTTAGCGTACTAAAGTCTAGGCTTGTAAAGAAAGCACTGGCAAGTGTCCCAGAAAAATTAATTAATTACTCATTAATTAATTAATTATACATTTTATTAATTTCTATATGTGTTTCTCGACCCCTCCAACTATAATACTGCGCATAACCACTGCTTAACTAAATTTATTGATAGATCACCGAAATGCTTTTAGAGGCGTCGATACCGAAGTAGCCCTTGCTCACGGCGTACACGGTGACCGTTTTGATGTCCTTCATCGGCAGGTCGAGCACCACCTCGCGCTCCCGCTCATCGCCATCGATGGTGATTATGTTGGGGTGCACCTGGTGGTTGATGAAGTAGAAGACCGTCCAGTTGTTCGGAAAGGGCTCGAGGGCGAGCGGCGCGTGGCAGTGCGCCGCGGAGCCGCGCCTCTTCAGCTTGAAGGAGATCTTGGCCGCTGCCTCGCGCTCCAGCCTGAATGTCCCGTTGTTCTCACTGATGGCGCGGGCGATAGGCGCAACGAGGTTGTCGTCGCCGTTCTCTGTGTTCAGAACGAAGGCAACGAGATCGCTGATCTCGATGCTAGGCATGTTGCGCAGCACCGACAGCGCGCGCTGCTGCTCCGGCTCCCTCATATTACCGAGGATGAACTCCTCCATGATCTTGGGCGAGAGGTTCTTTTCCTTGCGCGCCACGGCGTTCTCTGAGCGGTTCAGCATCTCGGCATCCACGCCGGGGATCTGCATGAGCGCATGGCTCGGCGCGACCACCGCCTGTATAAAAGCCTTGCGCAGCGAAAGGAGCTGCTTGAAGAGCGCGGTCTTTCTCTTCAGGGCGGCAACACGCAAGAAAGCCTCGATCATCGCCACGGCCATCTTGCTGATAAGGCGCCGCTCCGCAGAGTCGCAGGCACCCCCGCGCGCCAGGTAGTCTGCAATGTGCAGGTAGCTCTGGCCGCTCCCCATCAGCGGAACCGCGTACTTAGCCTCTATTTGCGCCTTCTCCTCCGCCACCACCTCTTTCTTCCAGGCTATCGCCGAAAACTCCTGCGTTTTAGCGATGAAAATAAGCAGCTGCTGGTACAGAACGTCCTCGTTGGTGCTCAGCCCGTCCACCACCTCGAAAAAGCGCTCTACGGTCTTGAAGTACGCACCCGTGGCGGTCTTGTACTTTATCGATGAGTACTTCCAGTAGGCTAGAAGAGGCACGAGCACTCCGATTAACAGCACGTACAGGCCAATCGAAGAGGCCTTGAACTCCATCACGAAGCTGGGCAGCGCCATAATCACCTTCTTCTCGCTGTTCTCCAGGAGCCACTCCTCGTAGTTGGAGGGGTCCTCGATGATGCCGAACGCCTTGTTCACAGCGCCCAGGGCTTTCTCCAGCATCTCCTTGTTGTCTTCGCCACCGAGGCTGCGCTGCAGCTTCATCATGGTCCGCTTGTACGCCTTGCGTATCTGCTCGGTCGTCGCGTCGGGCTCGAGATTCAGCACCTTGTACGGATCGAACCCGCTCGCCCCGGTCGCCACCTTGACCTTGGAGGCGGCGTACACAAAGTACGACAGCACCGCAACCACCAGCGACAGCAGCGCCAGCTGGGTGTACGGCCGCGGCTGCGGGTTGGCCGCGCAGTTCTTGCAGAGGCAGCGGCGCGCCGACATCCGCGCCCACAGCTTGTGGCTCTGCCAGAGCAATATCGGTATCAGCAACGTGAGGAGCAGGCAGCTGCTGGCCAGCCCGCTGTCATCGTAGTTGTGCTGATACATGGGCTGCTCGTGGGTAAAAGTTTTCTGGGATGACGAGAATAAACAAAGGCGCAAACAGATCTGGCATTATGCGTGGACCGCCCATGGTAAATGTAACGGATATGACCGGTGCGATGGATGGGCTGCTTTATAACAACTATGAGAACGTAATTATAGAAACGTCATCTGATCAGACTACCCGCCCAGACACTTAGTCTGCGCGGCTGCCACGCCCTCCGCACACACCGCAGCGCCGCCGCCCTCCAAAAATTTGCCGCACCGCAGAGCTTAGGTAAAATCAAACAAAAATTTTACCCCATGCTCTTCTTCTTCGTAAATGTAGTCATCTGCGCTGCGGTGCTCTATAACATCCACCACAGCATGAAGCACCAGGACAAGCCGAGCAGGAAGTTCTACAAGCACTACTTCATCGTGCTCGCGCTGCTGCTGACTGTGGACAACGCGCTCAGCTTCATTCTCCACCGGATCCCGTACTACCTCTTCTTCAAGCTCTCGCTGCTCCTCTGGCTGAGCGTGCCGAAGAGCACCGGACCGCACTTTATCTACAACGTGTACATCAAAAATATCTACAAGCTGTTCGAGGGCGACATCGACGCCGTGATCGCCAACCTCCGGGGATACGTCGAGCAGCTCAAGGCCAAGTACCACGCGGTCGTGAACCAGGGCAAGAAGGGCGAGCTCAGCTTCAGCTTCAAGAACAAGCGGCCTGCGTCCCCCGGCGCCAACGACGCGGAGAGCTCCGAGGTCGACGCCTCCCTCTCAGTCGCCGACGAGGAGGAGATGAAGGAGAACAAGAAGACGGCCTCTGTGTCCAAATAAATTCTTCGTCTATGCTTTAGTATTGGTAGCCAGGTATGCGTTTTGGCTTTTTCATTGTTCTCGTTGAATAGCTATGATCGTTTATATCATTGCACTCCTTTTATAATGATTGATCATGATTTAATTTATCATAGTGTACCATTCTATGATGAGAATTATTTTGCGGAGTTCGCGTGTTCGAGAGAGCGGTGAATAATAAACCAGGGAGAGATCCGCCGCGCTTTGTGGATCATTCTTCATGATTGCATTGCTGCGAGCGCCTTGGCAGGGAACGTACAGTTCCATACCGAAGCGCGTGCCTGCTTTCAGTCGCACTGCCATAGAACGGCAAATAGAATACCAATTAGTCTTCAAATGTGAAAGACTACACGCCTTAATGAATTTAATAATCTGAACACTATTAAAGGTACCTCTACTGCTTGTATCTCTCTATTTTACTCTGCTTTCAGTATACACGCTTTCTCCCTATGAAACAAGCTGGTAGAAGAATATGTAGGCGCTCCGCTTGTCCAGTTGCTTGCATTTGGATATCACCGAGTCGTTGCAGCAGTGCCAGCGCCCGTCGCGAAACACATAGGCCAGGTAGTGCCCGTAGCCCATGCCGATCTCCACGTGGTTGCACGTGCTCAGCAGTCTGTAGCGGTGCCCATTCAGGATGAAGCAGTCGATGGGGAAGTCTACGAGCGTGTCGATCTTCGCGTTGGTCCTCGCGTACGAGAAGCGCTTCAGCTGTATGATCAGAATGCTCGGCAGCTTCGTGAGCGTGGAATGCATGGCGTGCGGGCCGAGCAGGTTGCACTCGTCGCAGGTGAGCATCACCTCCTCTTCCCTGAGCAGCATGTCCAGACAGCCCGCGAGGGTGATCGGGCTGCGCTCCTCCGCGCCGATCTTGAGGAACTGCAGATTCTTGTCGAACAGATGGGCCAGGTTGGAGAAGTGCAGATTGAGCGAGTGGGTCTCGAAGACCGGGCAGGTGGCGCCCCACTCCAGCGTAGTGAACTGGTAGAACTCCTCCACCGAGAAGGAGTGGGCGAGGTACGGCTCGAGCTTTTTGTACACAGCGACTTTTGTCTCGTGCAGCGAATCGGACTTGGGGACGATGAAGTCGAGGCCGCACTTCTCGCGGAAGAAGAACAGCCTTTTGGTGCTGAGCGTGCAGCGCACGTACGCCTTGCCCCTGGCATGCTCGAACAGCACGATTGGCCCAACGGCCGACACTTTCTGGCGCGCAGAGAGCCGCCTGTGCAGCTGCTCACCCGAATACTCGACAGGCATGAGGTCCATCGTCACAGCGTAGCGGTCCTGAACGGAGGCAACCAGGTCGGCGATGCTCTGGTCGGCCGGCGCGACTATCTTCATGGGGATCCGGCCGCTCTCGAAGACCACGGTCACAGACGGGTGGTGCTTGGCCTCCGACGGGATGGGCGGGGAGAGCGTCATGAACGGGTCCGTCTTCTGCCTCTGGTGACCGCAGCGCTTGCACGTAAAAGCGGCGGTGGAGAGCCCGTAGAAGGTCCGGGAAACGATGGAGTCGTTGTCTCTGATAAAAGAGCCCCACGAGGTGTCTTCGTTGTTATTCACATCGCTTTGCGCAGCTTCCTCTCCGGTATTGGTGGCTGGCGCCTTCAGCTTCTCGTGCAGATGCTCCAAAATGCAATTGATAAATTCAAAGCTGTCCTGCTCGTCGAAGCTCTTGTATACGTTGTAAACATCGCCCATCGCGCTCTTGAAGGCACGCACCGGCACAGTCGCATGCGTGTGCATCGCCTCCACGAGCCGCTGCCACGCAACAACGAGCGGGTCGTCCTGCGGCACGTCGCGGCCCGCAATGAAGAACCGCCTGAACTCCTCGCAGCTCAGGATGCACTGGATCGCACTGTTCATAAAGCAGGTGTTGCCGAGGTTGGGCAGGCCGACGCAGCTCGCCTTTTTGGAGGGCTCCACGTACATCTCCGTGTTGTTAGACGACTCAGTCGTTGTGGACACCTCCTCGTAGTCCCCGGTCGCAGCGCTGTTGCGGAAGGAGACAACGGGGCTGTCGGCGGGCGGCTTCGCCGCGGCCTGCCGCTCCACCGAGAGGTAGATCGTGCGCGCGTCGCCAGCGTCCCCGAGCCTGTCCCGGAACCACTCGAAGCTCACCATCGGATCGATCTCCTCCGCGCCGTGCTTGACCACAAACATCCGCCGAAACGCATCCAGCCCGAAGATCTTGTTCACAAACAGCGTGAGCACAACATCGAAGACCTTCTCGACCCCGTGCACAAAAATGCGCTTCTGCGACTCGCCGTGGCACTTGAAGAAGATGCACACATGGTACACGTCCCTGGTCGGTATCTCCACGTCGTAGTTGTCCTTGATCCCGAGCCACACGTCGCGCGGGACTATCATGTAGTCCGTGGTGCGGCGCAGCGCCGGCTTGAGCCCGCCCTCGGGCGTGAGAAGCGCGCTGTTCAGGCCCAGAGCATCCTTTGTTACGATGAAGTGCTCCCAGGGCTCGGCACGCGCATCATCCGCCATAGGGGCTGCGTTTTGGTAAATATTAGGTAGCCGGGAAATACATTCCGGGCACCCGCGGAACGGGGATGGGGCGCGCCGAACGGGCGGAGCCCTGGCAAGATTTTTATACGAACCCCTTATTCGTCACTAAATGGTGAAAATACTGCAATTAAGGCAGCGGCATGATACTGTCTATTCCTCCACACGCTCAGTATTATAATAGCCAGTGATTTAATAAACTGTTGAGATAGTAAAATTTGCTGTGTAGTTTAATATAAAAGTGACTCTGATGCAAGTGTAGGTCAGCATAAGGAATAGTCTTGCAACTAAGGCGATTCATGTGTAACCGTTGAAGGCTTGTTCGCAACGCCCTGTCCTGTGCCTATTGTACGTGCCAGTGCCTGCAAGTCCACGCAGCTCACGCCGAGCGGCAGTGGAATTATCCTTCCGTCATTTAGGTACAGGTTGAGGTCGTAGGCATCCCTCTTCAATGTGGCAGGCTCGGGTGCGAAGCCGCGTATCTGAGGAAATACAGCAAATCTAATATGCTGCCAGAACCCGGCAGGCAGCAGGTCTAAAGTACTGTCAACAATGGCGAGCAACTTATCACGATTCAGTCGACTGCTGTTGCAGTAGTAGGTATATAGATGCTCGGCTTCTTCCGCCTCGGAGATCAGTTTATATTTCCTCTGTGCTTCGAGATAGGCGCGCACGAAATGCGGGTCGCCACGGCTGAGGCTCTCGCCCTTAACTAGGTTCGCTTCGCGACCGGTGGTCTTACCGCATGTGTATTCTATGATCTCGACCATGGCGCAAACCTTGAGGCTGTTTTGAGACTCGTGGCTAAGTCCCTGCATGGTGTGTTGCTGTGTTAGCATCTCGATGAGATTCTTGCTGTAGCTAGATGTAATGTAGTTCAGAGCCTGCGTTGATAGATCAAAATCGGCCCTCCCATATTTCGACGCGATGATGTTGTGCAGAAAATAAGCCATGCTTATGCACTTACGCTCAGAATGCCCCTTTTCATCCACTTCCCTGCGTATGGCTTTCAGTATTGCATCAAGCGTATCAGGTACTGTGCATTTGCTGTACCTGCACCTCAGTGAGAAGTATGTCAGGAGATCTTCAGAAACTAAATTATCTTTAGCAGCACCTAAAAAGTCGTGTGCGCTCTGCCTTAACACACCCGTTACTTTCGTTTCCAGGGCCTGCATTATCGCGTCACGCTTGCTTCTGTATATCGAGCGGATTTTATCGCGTTGCGGGCTGTTTAGCGCGAGAACAAGCGAGTCAATGACGCTCTCAAGCTCATGCAGTTCGAGTTTCTCGAAAATCAACTCGAGCATGCGGTATTCCGTTATCTGCGACTTGACAAAGTCGTGGATGAACTGAACGGGGTCGTCATGTATCAAAACAGTTGCAAAAATGCTGTAAAATACATTGACAAGGGAGCCTTTTGTTAAACACACCCTGCCCTTGGCATCGGGTTTACGTGCTCCTCGACTTTGATTAGCTACAGCGGTCGTGCAGCGCTGGTACATCCGCTTGACTAGATTATCTCTGAAAAGCAGATACGTGTCGATGGCCCCTACGAACGGATCGATATCCTTGAAATCTTTTCTCGCACTGCCTGGCCCAGCTTTTCTCTTCCTAGCGGTGGCAGCAATCCCAACGATGAGCAACTGATGCAATGCAGCAAGCCTCATCAAAATGGGCAGGTTTTGCAAAAAATTTATAGCCCCACGGCTTATTTGCCCATCAGGTTCGGAGGACTATTTTTTTTGTGCGTCTGATAATCCAACCGCCCCTTTTTAGAATGCATTCTAGGCTAGTCCGTAAGGCAATGGAGCCTACTTAGTGCTTCGCGAAGTCATAAGTTTTATGAATATTCTTAGTGATAAGCCAGCGGGACCGCATGACCGTTGCGACAACGGCGATTGCTTTTCAGCAAACAACAATACTTCGTTAAAAATGCTACGAATTTAATACTACGATAGTCTAACGCAAGTGTAGGCATAAGGAAATAAAAGCCGCCCAGCTAGGAAGATTCATCCATGGCTATCAGAATATTGCTAGCAGCATCCAGCTCTATGCCTGCTGCTTGCGCCTTGCGTTTATAGTACTCAAGGCACGCGTCGAGCTTTGCTTGATGCAGACTTCTCTCATTACGTTCCGGGTTGCTGTCGTATTTGGCCTGCACGGCAGCAGCAAGCCCAGGATCTTCCCTGCATGCTTCCACATAGCGGGAGTCGCAAACGCGCCGGCGGAACTCAAACGGCAGCGCCTCAGGAAATTTCTCGTCGACGGCGAACAGCTCGCTGCTCTTAGAGCAATCGCTGTTACAGAAGTATGCATACAAATGAGCGGCCTCCTGCGTCCCAGTGATCATCCCACTCTTTCTTTGAGCCGCGAGATACCCGCGCACTAATTTTGGGTCCACGTTTCTAGCGTTACTGACGCATGTGTAGTTTATTACTGCGTCCGTGGTGCTGTTTTCGGCATCATTGGATGTCAGCAGTTCAATACAACCTTCGCCATACTGAGATGTCATGCAGCTAAGCGCCAGCGGGAGTATTGCGGGTTTCTTTTTATTTTTTTCGAACTGGAGGCTTAAAAGGCGCTGGATGAACTTCACCAGTACCGCTTTTTCCTTTTCCCTAGGAGTACGCAGCTGGCCCGGTTCCTTGCAGTATGATGTGTCGGCATTCGCTTCGCGATTGATCGCTTCCACTCTAGCACGCACGGCATCCAGTAGCGCAGGAAGTTCATCTTGCAGCGAGCGTGCGTTGCGCTCGCATCTGAGCGCGAGGTACGCAAAAACATCACTCGAAGACCTCTCCGGGTGATGGTTGGCTAGGAAATCACCTGGGCTCTGCTTGCTTATAAAATCTAATATGAAGTGCAATGCCAGTTTTATCTTGTGCGGTTCGCCCCGTGCTCTTGCCCGGAACCTCGTGATTTTAGCCCGGTCCAGCGCCATAGCCGGGGCCAATCCCTTGTAGGCGGATTTTAGTTCTGTCTGGTCGAGCTGAGCAAAAATCAGCGAGAGCATGCGGCATTCAGCAAGCCGCCCATACCCGTAGAACTCACAAACGAAAACGACTGGCCTTTTCTGCCGTAAGATATTGGCTACAACCCAATACGCCATGTTGTTGCCTGTCTTGGACCAATCTTTGTTAGTAAGCTTGCCGGTCCTGCCCGCCTTATGCGTATAATAGTTAGCGCTCCGTTTGTACATGCACTTCAACAGATGGTTTGCTTGCTTCTGGCCGTGGAGCTCTCCGCGGAACGGGTTGATATCCGCATATTCTATGCTTCGGCGCACTGGTACGGAGGAGCCACCAGCGGTAGCCGTGGCAAGAATCACACTAACGAGCACCGGGAATAAACGGTGCAGGGTAACGGCCCGCATAAGTAAGGGCGATATTTTTAAAAAATTGTAAGGCACAAGGGGACTACCAGCCCAAAAAGGAGCTGGGATCAAAAAACCCCTAAAGGGGCAGATGGCCACCATGCCCTTTCGGGGCTGAACGTAAGCCTATGCTCCTTTGGGCAAAAATTCTACATAAACCGGCTATCACTATAGAAATTTAACTAAGTGGTGTGGTATTAAAAGTATCCTGATGCGAGTGTAGACCAGGCGGATAGCTGCTGTGCAGCTAGGGCGACTCAGCCATGCCCATCGAAGGAGAGCAAGCGACACCCTGCTCTGCGTTCGTTGGTTCTACCGTGGGCCGATAAAACTCAAGGTACGCATCGATCTTCGCCATATGCCGGCTTCTATCATTGCGATCGGGGTTGCTGTCGTATTTGGCCTGCATCACAGCAGCAATCCCAGAATCCTTCGTGCACGCCTCCTCGTACAGGGAATCACAGACGCGCTGGCGGAATTCGTACGGTAGGGACTCCGGAAATTTGTCATCGACGGCGAGCAGCTTACCCCTTTTAGCATCACCGCAGTTGCTGTAATAGGTATGCAGGTAAACAACCTCCTGCTCCTCGGTGATCTTCCCGTTCTTCCTTTGCGCCTCGAGATAGCCGCGCACGAAGTGCGGATCTGCATCCTTAGCGTTGCTAGCGCAGATGTAGTTTAATATCCTGCCCATGTTGCTGTTTCTGACCAGAGAAGATGTCAGCAGTTCGATAAAGCCCCTGTTATAATGAGATGCCATATGATTGAGGGCGAGCGAGAATATAACCGGTTTACTTCTATCCTTTTCTAACTGAAGGCTCAGGAGACGATGAATAAACATAGTCAATATGCTCTTTTCCTTTCTAGCATAGATGCGCGACTGGCCGGGCTCGCTACAGCTCGGCAAGTTAGCGCCCTCCTTGCTGCGAATCGCCTCTGC